>JAQISU010000064.1:5400000-5602500 GCA_029339505.1 Unio delphinus
CAGCCACACCTGTAGGTTATTTACAGCCACACCTGTAGGTTATTTACAGCCACACCTGTAGGTTATTTACAGCCACACCTGTAGGTTATTTAATGCTGTGGCATTTTTAGGAAAGTGACATGCCATTGTACCATAGTCACCCATTCAGATATCTCAGGGACATTTTAAAACAGGTGGTTGCTTAAAGGAATCAATGATTGTATCACAGGTTTGAGTTTACCTGCAAGTAACAGAACATTAAGTTTTGTTTATTATGTATATTTTGCACCAGTGCGAAGGAACGATGTGACACTTTACAGTAAAATGAAACAAATCTGTAGATGGGATTCATCTTGTATTTTAAACACCAATAATTTCATGAATTCTGGCAGTCATACATTTGACATAATTTTACATTTTTCATTTGACATTTGACATTTTTCATTTGACATGATTTGACATTTTCATTTGACATGAGTTGACATTTTTCATTGGATATAATTTGACATTTTTCATTTGACATATTTGACATTTTTTGTTGGACATAATTTGAATAGAAACTCATTAATCAATAGTTTTCAGAGATATAAAGAATGAAAAAATTGTCTGTATGTATTTTTTGGCACTTGTAGCAGGTTATGAACCATTAGGCAATGATTCAGGACTTCATTATTGGTAGAAATCTTTGGTGTCTCTTTTGTGCCAATTAATGAACCTTGTTGTGGAAATATTTTGCACAACGTAAAAGGATATTTCTACAATTTGACCTCAAAACATATTATAATATATATTGGATTATTAATCTAGTCCAACTTCAAGCAACATACATGTACATGGATTTCTCATAAACTAATGTGCCATTAGATCTGGGTCTGTGCAGTTTGTTAAGGGTAATTAGTAGAACAAAACAGCTTAGACCTGGCACATTATACAATGGCAGAACAAGGTCTATGATGTTAGCAGTTTGACTCTGCTAATAAGATATTATATACTGCAGAAATTCTAACAGTAAACTTAATCCAAAGATTTTGTAATTTTTTTCTTATACATATTAGCAACCGTTCTGGTGACCTAGTGGCTATAGCATCTGCTGCTGCAGTGGAAGGTCATGGGTTCGAGCCATGGCTAAGTCATACCAAAGACTTACAAAAATGGTACTAACAGCTGCCTCACTTGGCGCTCTGGTGTCAGGATAATGTGACTGATTGGGACATCATGCTACATGTCTGTGGCATGATGCTCCAGTGCTAGACATCACTTGAGGGTGAAGAGGGGAGCAGATGTGGCATCTGACCACCACTTAGTTGTTGCAAAGCTGTAATTTAAGCTGAAGAAGAACTGGATGGGACCAAAAGAGAAGAAAACAAGGTATAACTTCGGCCTGTTGGAAGTACTCTTAACAACAAGTACCAAGTGCAAAGAGCTGCTTGAAGATGAGGTAGACAGCATGAACAACAGATGGCAGAAAGTTAAGGAGACAGTAAAATCAACATGCCAAGAAGTACTAGGCCTCATGAAGCACCAGCAGAAAGAATGACGCCCACAGAGAAGTGAAAAGAACCATCAGCAGCAGGAAGTGGAAACATGAAGAATCTGTATGATATCACCAAGAAGTTGTCCAGCAAGTACAGCAAAACAGATAGACCTGTAAAAGACAAGCAGGGAAAGACCATACCAAATACAGAATACCAAATGAATAGATGGGCAGAACATTTTGAAGAACTGTTGAACAGACCAGCACCATCAAATCTCCCAGAAATCCACCCAGCCAATGCAGATCTCCCCATAAGCTGTGACAATCCCACCAGAGGTGAGGTCAGGAAAGCCATCACCCAGCTGAAGAACAGCAAGGCTGCTGGACCTGATGGCATCCCAGCAGAAGCCCTCAGAGCAGACCTAGAGACTACAGTGCAAATGGCACAGGACAGAAACCTCTGGTGATCTTTTGTTTGCGGCCTATACCCCGGCAAGGGTGACGGGCAAAATGGCTAGGCATCACTATAAACTGCTACACTTCATGCATCATACCAATATGACTGAAATATTGTTAAAGCTACATTAAAAATCCAAATCAAACAAAAAAACATACATATTACCTATCTACAGTTTTATATTTACCCCCCCAAAATTGATGTTTTTGGCATTATACTTGTTATGTGGTATCTATTAAAATCTATGTTAAGTAGTCACATTTATTACTAATATACTGTGAAGTTAATTAAGTAGCATTTAGAACTGTCAGTTTAACATAGTTTTAAAAATTACTATAAACATGTGTCTGCATTTAGAAGCAATGTTACTGTTGATAGACCAGAAGCTCATATGGGACGGTCAGTTCTCTGATGTCATTTCTGTCCATTGTCTGATGCACATCAGTGTATTAGCACAATTTTGTTTTTACTCCTCTTGAATTCTATGTAGGAATGCCATGAAACTTTGAACACTTTGGACTAATTGGTCTTAAATGAAAACAGTGCTGTATCCAATATGACTTTGGACTAATTGGTCCTAAATGAAAACAGTTCTGTATCCAATATGACTTGGGACTAATTAGTCCTAAATGAAAACAGTGCTGTATCCAATATGACTGCAACTACTCCTCCTGATACTGGGTTTTGCTAAAAGACTGGTTATCATGTCCCAAATGAAAATCAGGTCAGTCTGATGGTCAGGATGTTCACCATGGAAACCATATTGAAAATCTTGTTATTACATGCCTCCTAAATGGATTGTCTTATCATCATGAAGTTTTCACTAAAAGTCTTCTTATGATATCTGATTGGTCCTAAAAGAAAATGATGCAGATGTGAGATCTAAAATAGCCACTGTGACAGCTATGTTTAAAATCTTACTGCTTTCATGAATGGATGGTCATATTTGAATGGAGTTTTCACTAAAATATATAGGATGTCTGTTCAGTCATTAATGAAAATTGCATACATCTGACATCTGTCATGACTGCCATGACAGCCATCTTGAAAATCTTGTTATTGGAATTCATCGTGAAGAGAAATATTGATATAGGGCAGAACACTTCTTGTGATGAAACGTTGGTTTTAAATGAAAATGGTGCTGATCTGACATCAATATGGTCACCATGGCAGCCATCTTGAAAATCTTGTTATTGGAATTCATTGTGAAGAGAAATATTGATATAGTTTTTTTCACCAGAACACTTCTTGTGACCAAACTGGCAGCTGTAAATTTTAAAAATAATCCAAACAGTGATAGCTACATGCAGATTATGTTTCAGGAAGTTTGGTAACCACAGCAACAAAAATTTGTTAAGAAAACACCTATGGCTATTTTCCATTTAAAAATCTAAACTACAGTACTGATAACTTCCAATTATATGTAACATGGCATTGACTGATACGCAATGTTACAATATAAAATTTTACTTGACTCGAGGCCTTTGTTTTGTAATTTTATTAGGAGTTTTAATGTATCTTTAACAATTTTTCAGTCATATCACTACGATGTCTGCAGTGAGACAGTTTATAGTGATGTCTAGCAATCTGGGGCATCATGCCGCTGACATGTAGCATGATGTCCCACCCAGTCACATTATCCTGACACCAGGCCAACCATTCCTAACACTAACCTCTTAATGCTGAGTGCCAAGCGAGGCAGCTGTTAGTACCATTTTTGTAAGTCTTTGATATGACTCAGCCAGGGATCAAACCCATGACCTCCTGCTCCCATGACAGATGCACTAACTACTAGGCCACCAGAATGGTCTAGGTCTTTGTAACTAATCTGAATTTTTCAATTCTGAGTAATATTTTATTACTCTGTTCTTCACTCATGTGTTACAACTGGGAGGGTAGGTTTTGAGGGGACACGGTGTCATTGGTTTTAATTCTGCACAGACCAGCATAGGTCAGCTGTTGTGGTGTAATCTTGCTCAAGAAACCTTACTATCATTGTAATTGTACTACATAATCATGGACGTGTTGATATACCAGTAAATACCAACCAACTCCAGTGTTGTCAAATACATGTATGTACAGCTGACTTCAGGTCATCTGTAAGATGTAATAACAGAGAAACACTGCATTTAAAGTGAATGGATTTCCATTTACACAAAACACTGACTTGTTACAGAAGTATCAGTTTTAGTCTAATGCTATCTGATTGTGTGGTGATATTTGACCCATAGTGGCTTAGTGTCACATGTGGATGTACCCTGTTATAATTCAGTTAATTGCAGGATGGGACATTGTAATTCTTTCTGTGGACATATGGAGTATAACCAATACTGTGTGGGATGATTCCAACATACCTTTAAAAAACATGTTAATTACAGGTGTAGAAAGTTACATACAGGTGCAAATTCCACATTCTTGATTTAGTTTACAAAGAGGATTTAAAAAGCTGAAGGCTAAGAAAATATTTTGGAATAAGGAGTGACTGGGGAGAATTGAGAAGTGTTATTTTGCTGAATAGTTTGTGTACATTGCTTAATTCCAAAATAAATGTTAATACAAAATAGACATTTTGATAATGTTAATACAAAATAGACATATTGATAATGTTAATACAAAATAGACATTTTGATAATTTTATTACAAAAAAGACATTTTGATAATGTTAATATAAAATAGACATTTTGATAATGTTAATATAAAATAGACATTTTGATAATGTTATTACAAAAAAAACATTTTGATACTGTTTATATAAAATAGACATTTTGATACTGTTATTACAAAATAAACATTTTGATACTGTTAATACAAAATAAACATTTTGATACTGTTATTACAAAATAAACATTTTGATACTGTTAATACAAAATAAACATTTTGATACTGTTATTACAAAATAAACATTTTGATACTGTTAATATAAAATAGACATTTTGATACTGTTAATATAAAATAGACATTTTGATACTGTTAATATAAAATAGACATTTTGATACTGTTATTACAAAATAAACATTTTGATACTGTTAATACAAAATAAACATTTTGATACTGTTATTACAAAATAAACATTTTGATACTGTTAATATAAAATAGACATTTTGATACTGTTAATATAAAATAGACATTTTGATACTGTTAATATAAAATAGACATTTTGATACTGTTATTACAAAATAAACATTTTGATACTGTTAATACAAAATAAACATTTTGATACTGTTAATACAAAATAAACATTTTGATACTGTTATTACAAAATAAACATTTTGATACTGTTATTACAAAATAAACATTTTGATACTGTTATTACAAAATAAGCATTTTGATACTGTTAATACAAAATAAACATTTTGATACTGTTAATATAAAATAAACATTTTGATACTGTTAATACAAAATAAACATTTTGATACTGTTAATATAAAATAGACATTTTGATACTGTTATTACAAAATAAACATTTTGATACTGTTAATACAAAATAAACATTTTGATACTGTTAATACAAAATAAACATTTTGATACTGTTAATACAAAATAAACATTTTGATACTGTTAATATAAAATAAACATTTTGATACTGTTAATACAAAATAAACATTTTGATACTGTTAATACAAAATAAACATTTTGATACTGTTAATATAAAATAAACATTTTGATACTGTTAATACAAAATAAACATTTTGATACTGTTTTATATCAATTTTTGCATTATTTATAGGTCATAGCCCTATTGAAGCCTTTAAATTATGCTGATATTGATTTGTTACAATTAGTTGTTTCATATCTACATATTCGTTTATTTTCTGGGAAAGCTGTTCATTAACGTTTATTTTCTGGGAAAGCTGTTCATTAACATTTATTCTGATCTTCAAATCTTCCAAACATTTTCCAATATCCTGATATTATTCCTTGTCTTATAACAAGTTTGTCATGATTTTACTGAATTTCACAAAGCATAGTTGAGGTGTCACTGTCAGGATACCATTAATTGTTGGATTTAATATGATAAAAGGTGACCTCAAAAATAGATGACAGATCCAAATTACTCACTCCTTCAAAAAAGAGACAACATCTCAATTCAGATCACCCTTCCCCAGTTTGAAAAGCAGTCTTAATTAAGAGGTATGTATGACTGTAAAAAGGGTGTATTTTGGGCCATATATTTTAAAGGGTTTTAGGAAGTCATCAACATGTAACAATATTTGTGTTTGGTTTTCTTAAACCTGTATTATATATAAATTTATTTTTTATCAAAAATTAAAATACTAAGAAATTTCACCATCAGTTATCCTTTAATGATCATGAAATTTTAGCATTTAAATTATTAGTGCTAATCACAACAATTAAATGATATAATCTAATCACAACAATTAAATGATATAATCTAATCACAACAATTAAATGATATAATCTAATCACAGCAATTTAATGATATAATCTAATCACAACAATTAAATGATATAATCTAATCACAGCAATTTAATGATATAATCTAATCACAACAATTAAATGATATAATCTAATCACAGCAATTTAATGATATAATCTAATCACAGCAATTTAATGATATAATCTAATCACAGCAATTTAATGATATAATCTAATCACAGCAATTTAATGATATAATCTAATCACAACAATTAAATGATATAATCTAATCACAGCAATTTAATGATATAATCTAATCACAGCAATTTAATGATATAATCTAATCACAGCAATGTAATGATATAATCTAATCACAGCAATTTAATGATATAATCTAATCACAGCAATGTAATGATAGAATCTAATCACAGCAATTTAATGATATAATCTAATCACAGCAATTTAATGATATAATCTAATCACAGCAATTTAATGATAAAATCTAATCACAACAATTAAATGATATAATCTAATCACAGCAATTAAATGATATAATCTAATCACAACAATTAAATGATATAATCTAATCACAGCAATTAAATGATATATTATCTAATCACAGCAATTTAATGATATAATCTAATCACAGCAATTTAATGATATAATCTAATCACAGCAATTAAATGATATAATCTAATCACAGCAATTTAATGATATAATCTAATCACAGCAATTTAATGATATAATCTAATCACAGCAATTTAATGATATAATCTAATCACAGCAATTTAATGATATAATCTAATCACAGCAATTTAATATTATAATCTAATCACAGCAATTTAATGATATAATCTAATCACAGCAATTTAATGATGTAATCTAATCACAGCAATTTAATGATATAATCTAATCACAACAATTAAATGATATAATCTAATCACAGCAATTTAATGATATAATCTAATCACAGCAATTTAATGATATAATCTAATCACAACAATTAAATGATATAATCTAATCACAGCAATTTAATGATATAATCTAATCACAACAATTAAATGATATAATCTAATCACAGCAATTTAATGATATAATCTAATCACAGCAATTTAATGATATAATCTAATCACAGCAATTTAATGATATAATCTAATCACAGCAATTAAATGATATAATCTAATCACAGCAATTTAATGATATAATCTAATCACAGAAATTTAATGATATAATCTAATCACAGCAATTTAATGATATAATCTAATCACAGCAATTTAATGATATAATCTAATCACAGCAATTTAATGATATAATCTAATCACAGCAATTTAATGATATAATCTAATCACAGCAATTTAATGATATAATCTAATCACAGCAATTTAATGATATAATCTAATCACAACAATTAAATGATATAATCTAATCACAGCAATTTAATGATATAATCTAATCACAGCAATTAAATGATATAATCTAATCACAGCAATTAAATGATATAATCTAATCACAGCAATTTAATGATATAATCTAATCACAGCAATTTAATGATATAATCTAATCACAGCAATTTAATGATATAATCTAATCACAGCAATTTAATGATATAATCTAATCACAGCAATTTAATGATATAATCTAATCACAACAATTAAATGATATAATCTAATCACAGCAATTTAATGATATAATCTAATCACAGCAATTAAATGATATAATCTAATCACAGAAATTAAATGAGCATGTAATTAAAGCATTTAATTTTATTAGCACTAATCACAAAATTTTAATGAGCTAATAGATTTTGTGAAAAAATAATTTTTTTGATCAGATTTCAGGTTTGCTAACGTTGTGTGATGAAAATGTCTGTATGGATGTTAGAAAACCGACATCTACATGGATGGACAGAAAACTTGATACCTGGATGGATGGACAGTTTTTGTTTGGGGATAAATAGTCATAGCAACTTTTTCATTACAAAAAGAAAGATGAAACTTTTTATTACTACTTTTGTTATGGATGTTTTGCCCATAATTTTGGTTTAACTTCCCTTGTTGGTACATAATGATTCATGTTAAATGCAGTTTGATAATAGATTGTGTTAAAATGAATGGCATTGACAAATAGTACAAGTTATTGTCACATATTGCTTTGTGTTATATATGTGACAAATAGTACAAGCTATTGTCACATATTGTCTTGTGTTATATATGTGTCAAATAGTACAAGCTATTGTCACATATTGCCTTGTGTTATATATGTGACAAATAGTACAAGTTATTGTCACATATTGTCTTGTGTTATATATGTGACAAATAGTACAAGCTATTGTCACATATTGTCTTGTGTTATATATGTGACAAATAGTACAAGCTATTGTCACATATTGTCTTGTGTTATATATGTGTCAAATAGTACAAGCTATTGTCACATATTGCCTTGTGTTATATATGTGACAAATAGTACAAGTTATTGTCACATATTGTCTTGTGTTATATATGTGACAAATAGTACAAGCTATTGTCACATATTGTCTTGTGTTATATATGTGACAAATAGTACAAGTTATTGTCACATATTGCTTTGTGTTATATATGTGACAAATAGTACAAGCTATTGTCACATATTGTCTTGTGTTATATATGTGTCAAATAGTACAAGCTATTGTCACATATTGCCTTGTGTTATATATGTGACAAATAGTACAAGTTATTGTCACATATTGTCTTGTGTTATATATGTGACAAATAGTACAAGCTATTGTCACATATTGTCTTGTGTTATATATGTGACAAATAGTACAAGCTATTGTCACATATTGTCTTGTGTTATATATGTGACAAATAGTACAAGTTATTGTCACATATTGCTTTGTGTTATATATGTGACAAATAGTACAAGCTATTGTCACATATTGTCTTGTGTTATATATGTGACAAATAGTACAAGTTATTGTCACATATTGCTTTGTGTTATATATGTGACAAATAGTACAAGCTATTGTCACATATTGTCTTGTGTTATATATGTGACAAATAGTACAAGCTATTGTCACATATTGTCTTGTGTTATATATGTGACAAATAGTACAAGTTATTGTCACATATTGCCTTGTGTTATATATGTGTCAAATAGTACAAGCTATTGTCACATATTGCCTTGTGTTATATATGTGACAAATAGTACAAGTTATTGTCACATATTGTCTTGTGTTATATATGGCAAGAACTATGTAGAGAATTTTTGTTTTTGAATGTTGATCATTTGCTAAAATGTAACCCTAATATACAGAAATGAAAGATTCACAAAACTTTAATAACATCCTGATACTGTTATTTGCACCACTTGAAAAGATAGTTGTAACAGAATCAATCACACTGCCCAATTGCAGGTTTTGTTCATGCATGTCTCACAACATGCAGGTGATATTGCATCACAGTACAGATCTGTTGCATGTGCATTAGTACTGAATTTAAATAGCTAGTACATATTTGGGAACATGTTTTATTCAAGAAAACTTCATGTGTTCAGATAATTGTGAGTGAAAAAAAAGATTAAATATTTTTTCTAGTTGCTCATACTTCTGAAAATTTCTGTTTTAGTAAGATATGATATCAGTACAAAATTAAATACAAAAAATAACATTGAATTTTATGAACTGATAGTGTACTACAAAGTAATGAAAAATTAGAAACATTACAGTTTTTGTGTTATGACATCCTCTGGGCCATGGAATCAGAAACAAAATCAGAACTAATTCTTTTATATTTTGACACTCCACCCCCACCCTCTTTTTCATTGTCCATGTATGATTTTGGTTTGGTTTTTACAGCATATTAGCATTATTGTCAAGGTTTATTTTGTAGACATTCATGGTTCCTGTCCAGTTTTATAGAACCTAAAAGTACACTTTTCAAGTATAAACTTTTTTATTACTCAATTACCTGAGGCTAATGAAAAACATTACCCATTTTACACAGCTATATTGTCAATCCAAGTCTCATTATTACAGTATGCAAATACAAAAGTACATGCTCTTTTTGAAGTAAGTCTTAAGGGTCCTGTTATTGCACTGCTGCCACTCAGTGTTATGTGAGTTGGGTAATATTTATTCAACAGGCAATCACAATGGCTATTTGATAGAGAACAAGGCTACACTTCAGCCCTCACACTGTCTCAAATTTCACTTGACAATCTCCTCTCTATTGATTGCTTCAAGTGCTGTGTTGGGTCCTTTATTAAATCGGCCACCACTCTGTATATAATCCTCCACAATAACACCAGCTTGAGATGGTGCTAAGAAAACTAATATTATACCTGGATAAAAGGCAGTTGTACTTTATTTGAAATTAGTGAATGATCCATGATTTTAGTTTTCAAATGGGTGCATAACAAATTAAAGTTGACAATAACTATACAGTGTCCCTGTAACACTGAAGTTTTCTTTGGTTTTGATTGATTGATCTTTTTATTTACCTACTTTGATTGATCTTTTTATTTACCTACTTTGATTGATCTTTTTATTTACCTACTTTTGGTATTTAATGCTCTGGACATAGTAAACATTTTAAAGTAAGACTATAACCTGTCCTGTAAGACCACCCATCAAAAACAAATCATGGCCTTTCAAAACAAGTGGTCAAATTACAGGTCATAATATTTTGTAGTCAATAAATTTGTGCATTGTGAATCTGTTCTCCCAAGACATGTGGTCACTCTTGACTGTTGGTCATAATAAATAATAAATATTTCAAGTGAAAATGTGGTCTCAAAACACAAGTGGTCGAGGTCTTTTAAGGGTTACAGATCAAGAATGATTTCTTTACTTGCGGATTTTGTTCATTGTGATATTGCAAAAATTGTACTACTGTAGTTTGCATCGAAGGAAGAGAATCCACATAATAGCAAGTCAATAAGGATATAAGAAATAGCAATGAAGATATCAATAATTATGTCATACTTTAAATGAGATTTGAAAGGAGATGGCATGTATAACCATTTAATATGGTCATAAAAAAAAAACAAGAATACTTGCTTTTGGATTATCCATCCATAACCCACAACTGCATGTGTAATAATAAATTGCATGTTGTCTAACAAATCTGTAAATGGGGTCAGATTGTTTTTATCTTATTGTTTCATTTATATCAGTAATAGTCTGTGCATTTTTTGCACACACTTGCATAGATATTTTTGATATTCTTCTTTCAGCATTCTGTTACAGCAGTGTCTAAGCAGTGTGTGGGTGGGTGTGGTCAGATGAAGAGGGTGTAGTCAGATGAAAGCCCATTAGAGACTCTTAGGTTTAATTGCACCCCTCCCAAAGAGGTTACAGATGGGTGGAGAGTGAGTGGCACCCTCCCATTATGGAGGGGCAAGCACCTTCCCCACTATGTGAGAGCAGAGATTTGTAACCTCAAGTAAAGAAAGAGCAGCATTCTCCTGTTCTCAGGGAAGAGAAGCCCTCTTCCATACAGAAGTGCAGAGAGTGAGTCTGGCCCATTCCCCCATGAGTGGGGAACAGTACCTTCCACTTAAGCACAGATTGATGCATGCTGAAAATTGGCTCCCTAAAGGGGTGTGTAGCACCTTTTCAGGCCCCAGTTGTTGGCAATGGGATCAAGTCACAGATTCCAGCTTTATCATTCAGAGGAAGCATGGCCCTGATTCTCTGTTGTCTATTCTCTGAATGTGGTTTCTGTTGCAATACATTAGCTAGATTTAAAGCAGATTTGACCTTGACATTTATATTAGTGATACCTGGAATATGACAGCACTGCATGCATAAGTTTAATAGTCCTGAATGCCCATTCATCAAAATGTGTTTCCTATCACTGGTTCCTCAGTTTAAGGCCCAGAAGAGGCAATGAGGCAGATATAGTTTTTTCTAATTTTAAGGCAATATTGAGGCCATTGTAGTTTTCCTCAGCTTAAGGCCCTATTGAGACATTTGCAGTATTCATTTTAAGGTTCAAAGGAGGCAATTATAGTTTTCCTCATTTGAAGGCCCTAATGAAGAAATCATAGTTTTCCTTATTTTAAGTCCCAAAGGATGCATTTGTAATATTCATCATTTTAATGCCCTAATGAGGCAATTATAGTTTTCCTAATTTTAAGGCATTTTTGAAGCCATTGTAGTTTTCCTAAGTTTATGGCCCTATTGAGGCAATTTTCATACCCTCAGGTTTAAGGTGCTAATGAAGCAATTGTAGGTTTCATTAATTTAAGGCCTCAAGGAGGCAGCTGCAGTTTTCCTCAGTTTAAGACTCTCATGAGGCAATTAAGGTCAACAGGACCCTTTGCTATGAACCTTTGAATAAAGTTTTCTATTCATCTGAATGGTCCCAAAATTAGTTCCACCATTACTATTCTAGCCCTCAATAGCAAGCATAGTAACATCTCAACCACCTGCAATGTGATGTATATGGTATGACAGGGAGGGTCATGAGAAAGTGTTTAAATAAGAAGCATGATGGAAAATTAAGTATCTTAAGTAAGATAGTACAGGTGAGGGTACACAGGATGTTGTTGGGCAATCAAATATTTTGGGTGTAACAGACAGCACGGATTCACAGGCTTATGATTTGTCCTAGTAAAAATTGTCCTGTGTCTCCGATACAGTTTACTTCTTAATGACCATATTCCAAACTTGTAGATACCCCAGTTTGTTTTGTTTAAACAGGGTTAATACACAAAATTGTTTGGTGGTGGTGGTGGTGTGATTTTTGTGAAGGTTGAAAAGTTATATGGTAAGTTCTTATTGGCAGGCTAAACAAGATTTTTAAGATCTTGTCAGAATAGGTTTGACTAAAGTAAAAATGGAATATTTACAAGGGAAACAGTTGTTTAGACTAACTTAAGACTCTTGTGAACATTTTAAATTTTCTCAACAATTCAGTTCATGCACTGTATCATGCTGTGTTTGGGCAGTGGTTTAGTTGATGCATTGTGCTGTGTTTGGGCAGTGGTTGAATTTATGTATTGTGCTGTGGTTGGACAGTGGTTCAGTTGATGTATCATGTTTGTTTGGGCAGTGGTTCAGTTGATGTATCATGCTGTGGTTGGGCAGTGGTTCAGTTGATGTATCATGCTGTGGTTGGGTAGTGGTTCAGTTGATGCATCATTCTTTGGTTGGGCATTTGTTCAGTTGATGTATTATGCTGTGGCAGTGGTTCAATTGATGTATTGTGCTGTGATTTGGCAGTGGTTCAGATGATGTATCATGCTGTGGCTGGGCAGTGGTTCAGTTGATGTATTATGCTGTGGCAGTGGTTCAATTGATGTATCATGCTGTTGTTGGGCAATGGTTCAGATGATGTATCATGCTGTGGTTGGGCAGTTGCTCAGTTGATGTATCATGCTGTTGTTGGGCAGTGGTTCAGATGATGTATCATGCTGTGGCTGGGCAGTGGTTCAGTTGATGTATTATGCTGTGGCAGTGGTTCAATTGATGTATCATGCTGTTGTTGGGCAATGGTTCAGATGATGTATCATGCTGTAGTTGGGCAGTTGCTCAGTTGATGTATCATGCTGTGGCACTGGTTCAATTGATGTAATGTGTTTCAGTTGCCCATTAGTTCAGTTGATGTATCATGCTGTGGTAACCTGGAGGTTCATTTGTTATATTGCGCTGTAGTTGCCAATTGGTTCAGTTGATTTACCAAGCTGCAGTTTTGCATTGTTTCAATTGATGTATTGAGCTGCAGTTGTCCAATGGTTCAATTGATTATGATGCTATGGTTTCCCAGTTGTTCAATTTTAATATCAAGCTGCCCTTGTAGAGTGGTTCAATTGATATTTTTTTGCTACAATTGTCCAGCAGTTCAGTGATGTATCATTCTGTGTTTGCCTATTGGTTCAGTTGATGTATCATGATGCAGTTGCCCAGGAGTTCAGTTGTTGTATTGTGCTGTATTTGCCAAGTGGAGCAGTTCATGTATCATGCTGCAATTGCCCAGTGGTTAGTGTATGAGTGCCCAGGACTCACAGAAGGTTGCATGTTTGAAACCAGCATTTTAGCAAGAGGTGGTTACTTTACATCATTAAGGCTTACTGTAATTGCATCAGTACTAAATAACCTAAAAATGACACCAAAGCAATCCCCCCTAAATCAATCACTGCAATTCTTCTGTTTTTGGTCAGAAAATTGCGAAATGTAACAATTTCTGACATTTTTTTCTATTTTGACCAGATTCAGAATACACATGTGTATGATGAAAAATCATATTTGAAGATATGCCTATCCAACAGTTTTCCTCGGCTGGTATCATGGGATGTATACTGTATTTTAAACAGTTTTCCTCGGCTGGCTCATATCATGGGATATATACGGTATTTTACACAGTCATTTTTTTCATCCCTGTTGGAGTTTATCATGGGATATATACTGTATTTTAAACAGTTATTTTTTCATCCCTGTTGGATCAACAATTTGACCTTGAAGTCAGTGCTTTTTCCAGTACAGATCTGCTTTGTAATTGTTTTAAGTTAAGCCCACACTTAAACCAAAAAAGTAAAGGTTTTCAGACAGCCAAACAATGATGTTAAAATGTGATTTGTTTGAATGATAGTTTCTCAGCAAACTCAACAAACTGGTGAAAGTTGTGAGAGTCACTTTTAACGTGTTTGAGTGAAATTTAATTTCAGGTCGGTTACACTGTGGAGACTGGTGACAGTGTTGAGACTGGTTACATATTGGAGGTTTGTGTGGAGATTGGTTACAGATTGGAGGTTTGGGTGGAGACTGGTTACTCTGTGGAGGTTTGTTACGGTGTGGAGGTTTGTCACAGTGTGGAGGTTTTTGTAACTGTGGAGACTTGTTGCATTGTGGAGGTTTATTAAATTGTGGAGATTGGTTGATTGTAGAGATTAGTTCATTGAGGAAGTTTCCTACATTGTGGAGGTTTATTACAGTGTGAATGTATATTACAGTGTGGAGGTTTGTTACAGTGTGGAGGTTTATTACAGTGTGGAGAATTGTTACAATGTGGAGGTTTTTGCAACTGTGTGGAGATTTGTTACATCGTGGAAGTTTATTTAAATTGTGGAAATTGGTTGATTGTGGAGATTAATTGGTTGTGGAAGTTTGCTACAGTATGGAGATTTATTACAGTGTGAAAGCTTATTGCAGTGTGAAGGTATGTTACAGTGTGAAGATTTGTTGCATTGTGGAGGTTTATTAAATTGTGGAGATTGGTTGATTGTGGAAGTTTGCCTCAGTGTGGAGGTTTATTACAGTGTGGAGGTTTATTAGTGTGGAGGTTTATTACAGTGTGGAGGTTTATTAGTGTGGAGGTTTGTTACTGTGTGGAGGTTTGTTACAGTGGATGTATATTACAGTGTGGAGGTTGTTACATTGTGGAGGTATATTACAGTGTTGACATTTATTACAGTGTGGAAGTATATTACAGTGTGGAGGTTTGTTACATTGTGGAGGTATATTACAGTGCAGAGGTAAATTACAGTGTGGATATTTGTTACATCATGGAGGTTTTTTAAATTGTGGAGATTGGTTGATTGTGGATGTTTGCTACAGTGTGGAGGTTTATTGCAGTGTGGAGGTTTATTACAGTGTGGACATTTATTACAGTGTGGAAGTATATTACAGTATGGAGGTATATTACAGTGTGGAGGCATGTTACAGTGTTGACATTTATTACAGTATGGAGGTATATTACAGTGTGGAGGTTTATTATAGTGTGGAGGTTTATTGCAGTGTGAAGATTAATTATGAGATGGCAGAAGGAAGACAAGTATTACTTGCCTGGTGGTGGTTTTATAAATTTTGGGTTAAATATCTTTGATGGTTCTCATGCAGTGTGATACAGTGTGGAATATATAGTATTGTCTGATGACCACATATATGTCATGTGAATGAATTATAACATCGATGCAGGGCTTGAAATTAGTGGTAGTCCACTAGCCCTAGGCTAGTAGATTTCCTGTTGGACTAGTAACTATCATAATGTTATTAGTCGGAATTTTTTCGGTCTTTGGAGAGTGACTTGTATTGCCTCATGTGTGGGTCAATTTTATCGGCCCCTTGGAGAGAGAATTTTATTGCCTAATGTGTGGATCAATTATAGCCAACAGTGTCAACATAGCCACCAAAGTTAGTAACAAAAAATACAAAGCAAAATGCAAAATTTAACTTATCGATTGCTATGATACTTTACTGCGAGCAGCCCTTAACAGCAGTTTTGATCTTCTACATGCAAGCATTTAAATGACGGTTAATACAGCACAGATTTTGATAAAATCAGGTTTAGCACATTTTGTGAAACCCTATTGGGAAAGGTGAGCATTATGTCTTTCAGATCCAAGTGATAAAATTCTGACTGAAGCTATAAAAGAATGAGTGGTAATTAGCATATGACTGGTGGTATTTAACATATTACTGCAGATACTATCATAATGACTTTTAATCAATAGAAATAATGTACGAAAAGTCTCTTTTTACAAAGACTTAATACAAAGATTTTCTTATCATTTATTCTTCTTGTTATTTATGGCTATTTTGCTCCTTTGTTGGGTGTGTTTTGAAGAGCTTTCAGGGGCAGATAAGAACATGCATGCAATATTGATGTATGCCAGGTACCATATATGCTCAATTGGATGTGAATGTTTTATTAAAGTATCTTTCAGGAGTATGTGTTGTGTGACCCAAAGATTGTCCAAGTCTGTTTTCTGGATTTTATAATTTCACAATAGTGTATATGAATAATATCTGAATAAAAATCATGGTACAGTGTATTCATGGTACAGTGTATTCATGGTACAGTGTATTCATGGTATTCATGGTTTGTTTTGTTTTGTTTGTTTGTTTTTATGGTTTAACGCCATTTTTCAGCACAATATATAGGCTATACATGGCGGCCAGTATTAGTGGTGGAGGAAGAAACCGGAAAAACCCCGGAAAGAACCACCGACCCACGAGAAGCTACTGGCAAGCTTTCTCACTTAACTACATTAGCCGAATCTTTGACTCGAACCCACGCAGACAGAGGTGAGATGGCAGTGGTCCGTAACGGACAGCGCTTTAGACCACTCGGCCACTCGGGGCCCCTAGGTATTCATGGTACAGTGTATTCATGGTACAGTGTATTCATGGTACAGTGTATTTATCAACTCTTCTATGGATTTTTCCTCTCCTGTCAAGCAATTACCTTCTTATTGCATGTATTTTGGTAAATAAAACAAAGCAAAATCATGAAGTCTTTATTTTCTATTTTCTGCTAATATTTATTATGTAAACAAATACATAGTTACCTTGTTTATAGAAATTCGCAATTGTATATAAACTCATTGACAATGCTGTCTTAAAATCAATTTAAACAACGAACAATGTTACTTTTGCTGTACCACTCAGGTGTCCTAGTGGTTAGAGTGGGAGATGTGGGAGGTCATGGGTTTGAACCCCAGTCGAGTCATACCAGATACTTTTAAAACTGGTACTTACAGCTGCCTCACTTAGCATTCAGCATTAATAAGTTAGTGTTATGCCTAGATGGCCTGGTGTCAGGATAATGTGTCTGGGTAGGATGCTACATGTCTGCGGCATGATGCCCCATAGCTAGACATTACTATAAACTGCCAACTACATACAATGGAGAGATATAACTGGAAAAGGTTTAAAGCTACATTAAAAATCCAAATCACATCACATCACACATTCTTTTGCTGTAGACTGTATTATAATATACTTACTAAGGTAGGCAGTTCCTATCAGGAAAGGAACATAACTTATACATTATAGACATGTAATGAAAACCTCAAATATTTTTTTCAAATCACATAGTTAATTTTAATTTTTGTCCTCTAAAATTTAGCAAATGGTTTTATTTTCATTTAAATTTTGCAAAGGTATGGTCCCTAATAAAATTGTATTTAATTTGTTTACCTTTATTTGAACACCTGAAAAAATAATTAATAAAAAGTGCATGCAAAATTATAGACAGTACAGTAAGGTTTTAAGGCACTCAGAGGGATTGGGAGATGAAATTGCAATCTCGCCTTTGATCACTGTAGTGAAGAGATGACTGACACGCATTTGTGAAATAGTTGTAGGTGTGATATACATCTAAACGGTATTTGTCATACTAGATACATAAAAAGACTTTTGTCCACAAAGGATTAAGCAATTTACTAAATGTTTTGACATTGTGAACACATTAACTATAATAGCCAAGTTTTGACAAAAATGGTCTCTTGTTTTGAAATAATTATGTTTAAAACTTAAATATTTTTATTCCACCAATCATTCTAACTTTGAGAATTTTTTTCACATTTTGAACAGTTTGTTTGCATTAATCTGGGTACTTGGTTGCATTGGTCAAAAATTGATGCTGAATCAGTTCTTGTTGCCAAAATTCAAAATGTTGTTAGATTTATCAATAACAAATGTAATTCTTCTGTTTCAAATTTTAAAATGATTCATATTTTACTTTGTAGTTTCTGTTTTAAGAAGCAGGTGGATGCTGTGAATGTTCGGCTAAGCACTGATTCCTACTTTTATGGTGTTTGAAATCAAAGCTATTGTTGTTCAAGCCAAATATTTACTCAGGGATTAAAAGATGGGGAAATAAATACACAGATACATATTTTATGTATACTTAGTACAGATAATGTACTAAACCTTTTCTTATAGATCAAACCTACCTACCCATGGCTTTGATTTTGGTTTGAAGTAGAAAAACCTGAAGATGCTGAATAATTCATTTCTTACCTAATAATCAGATACAAGTTACATTCAATACAAATTACATTTAATCAGATACAAGTTACATTCAATACAAATTACATTTAATCAGATACAAGTTACATTCAAATAGATACAAGTAACATTCAATACAAATTACATTTAATCAGATACAAGTTACATTCAATACAAATTACATATAATCAGATGCAAGTTACATGCAATACAAATTACATTTAATCAGATACAAGTTACATTCAATACAAATTACATTTAATCAGATACAAGTTACATTCAATATAAATTACATTTAATCAAATACAAGTTACATTCAATATAAATTACATTCAATGCAGATACAAGTTACATTCATACAAATTACATTCAATCATATAAAAGTTGCATTCAATACAAATTACATTCCATCAGATACAAGTTACATTCACACAAGTTACATTCAACCAGATGCAAGTTACATGCAATCAGATACAAATTACAGTCACAGATTACAGTCAGATGCAAATTACATTCAATCAGATACAAGTTACATTCAAATAGATACAAGTTACATTCATACAAGTTACATTCAATCAGATACAAGTTACATTCATACAAGTTACATTCAATCAGATACAAGTTACATGCAATCAGATACAAATTAGTCACAAATTAGTCAGATGCAAATTACATTCAATCAAATAAATTGTTATTCAGTTGTATACATTTAACCGGATACAAATTATATTCAACCAGATACAATTTATATTCAACCAGATATAAAATACAGTCAGATACAAATTTCAGTCAGTTACAAATTATATTCAGTTAGGTAAAAATTACAGTCAGGCAAATATTAAAGTCAGTTAGATACAAGTTACAGTCAGGTACAAATTACATTCAGTTAGATATAAGTTACATTCAGTTAGATATAAGTTACAGTCAGGTACATGTTACTTTCAGTTAGATATAAGTTACATCAGGTTCAAATTACATTCAGTTTTATACAAGTTACAGTCAGGTACATATTGAATTCAGTTAGATATAAGTTACATTCAGTTACTATAAGTTACTTTCAGTTAGATATAAGTTACATTCAGGTTAGGTAAAAATTACAGTCAGGTACAAATTAAATTCAGTTAGATATAAGTTACAGTCAGGTACATGTTACTTTCAGTTAGATATAAGTTACATCAGGTTCAAATTACATTCAGTTTTATACAAGTTACAGTCAGGTACAGATTACATTCAGTTAGATATAAGTTACATTCAGTTACTATAAGTTACTTTCAGTTAGATATAAGTTACATTCAGGTTAGGTAAAAATTACAGTCAGGTACAAATTAAATTCAGTTAGATACAAGTTACAGTCAGGTACAAATTAAATTCAATTAGATATAAGTTACATTCAGTTAGATATAAGTTACATTCAGTTACTAAAAGTTACATTCAGTTAAATATAAGTTACATTCAGGTTAGATAAAAATTACAGTCAGGTACAAATTACATTCAGTTAGATACAAATTACAGTCAGGTACAAATTACATTCAGTTAGATACAAATTACAGTCAGGAACAAATTACATTGAATTAGATACAAGTTACATTCAAATTACATTCAATCAGATACAAAGTATATTCAGTCAGACACAATATACAATTAGTCACTCCTCTGCATATTACACCCAGCAAAATAATAAAGTATATTCAGCTTAGAAATCAAAATTTGGTTTTTTGTTTTGCAGCACACCGATACAAGTAGGTAAGTCAGTGCCAAGGAAAGTCCTTGCCCAAAAACATGGGTAATGGCAAAATATCCAATGGCAGAATTCAAACCTGCATACTATAGTTTGAGTGTGGCACCCCAACATCTGAACAAGTATGAATTCTTAAAGTTTGATTTAGGACAGAGTTATATGAATCTGCTAGTTATGCCATTCTTTCCTATTTTTCATCAACTTCCATGTCTTAACTTCCATGTCTTAACTTCCATGTCTTAACTTCCATGTCTTAACTTCCATGTCTTAACTTCCATGTCTTAACTTCCATGTCTTAACTTCCATGTCTTAACTTCCATGTCTTAAGTCTTTAGAGTGGAAGACATAGTAGCTCATAGCATCAGAATTAGCAGAACATTCAGTTCCTGTGTGGGAAAGCTTACCAGTAGCTTCATGTAGGCCAGTGGTTCTGCCCCAAGTTTCCCCAGGTTCCTATTCCACCAGATAGTCTGGCAACAATCTATAGCCTTTCATGTGCTTAAACTTTACATCTAATCCAAAACAACCAAACAGCCAACCAAGCAGCCAACCAGCCTCCATCAGCAGCCTTGATATTTACTTGGGAAATGCACCATGTTCTCATTTCCATGGCATAATATAATGTGCTAAGTGCTGTTGAAAAGCAACCAACCACAATTAAGTCAAACAAGTGGAATCTTTGTAGCTTATGATTCCATGCCCCAGAACTTAACAGATTTCTTGGATGTTTTCTGGCAGTATCTTTTATCATTCCTACCTCAAAACCTGACAGATTTGATGGAAGTCTTCTGGCACTCTTATTTATGAGCAGCTGCCTCTGTTAGAACATGGTGGCTGTTGATGGACCAGGTGTTTTTTTAAACAACCATCTAGCAATCTTTCTCATGCTTTCTATGTCCCTTCATTATAGGGTACCATGTTCCAATATTGGTGTACAAAATTTCCTATAGGAAAGAAATAAACATTTATATTTTAATTTGGTTTGGGGAATGAATACAAGTGGAGCCTTCAAGTAGAAGCATACGGTAAATGACTACAGCACTGGTAACACCTTTAATTGATCAATTATTGTAACTTGATACTCTCAGTAGCAAGTCATATTGTCATAGATTTTGAATAGGCTGACACTGTGTATGATTATATTTTGCTTGTCTGTGAGATATGTGTCAGCAATCTTCAGTTATTTAATAGCAGACATATCATCATAAATAAATGCTATAGCTTTCTGATCCATTTTGATTTCTTCCATTTTGATTTCTTCCATTTAGATTTAATTCATTTAAGTTTATATTTTGCAGTGAAACTTGACTAAAGATGTCATCATCTTTTTTTTTCCAATAAAAGTTGTCTCTCATGACAGTTGCTCTCTGAACAGAGGGTGTTATTTCAATACACATTTGATATGTCATGAGAATTCTGGTCATTCATGATGGATGGGTTTCCAGAAAAGTTATCTGTCATGACAGGTGATCTCTAAAACAGGTGTCCTATGAAAAACAGTGGTCTATAAAGATAAAGTAATCATCCAAAACAGTAATCTTTCTTGACAGGTATATTCCAAGTTGTTGGTCTCTCACTACAGTAGGCCAACCATAAATGTGGTCCCTCAGGAAATTCGATATTCTGAATAAAGTGGTCTTTTAAGAATGATATGCTTGGTAGATGGTCTTCCAAAACTTGTCTTTTATAACAGGTTGTCTTCGAAACACAGTGGTCTTTTAAGAATGGTAGGCTTGATAGATGGTCTTCGAAACACAGTAGTCATTCCTGGCAAAGTAGTCTTATGCACCATGGTTGTCATTACATGTACATGGTCTTTCTAATCAGGTGTTCTGTACAGAATTTTATTTATTTGTTCATTCTGTGATCCTATGGTTCAAGATTTATCAAAATGATGATGTATGTCAAATCATATTATTACGGGTAAGTTCCAGGTTCAATTATGGTCTGCAGGAGAGTAAAAACAGAAATAGTGAACTGAAGATTGGACCTGTCAATTATGTCTATGTATTACTGGTAATCACATATATTGTGAACAATATTGATCAAGATCATCATTTGTCTATGTATTAATCACACATATTGTGTACAGTATTGATAAAAAACCACATTTATCTATGTATTAAGCACCCATATTGTGAACAATATTAATCAAAGGTCACATTTATCAATGTATTAAGCACCCATATTGTGAACAATATTGATCAAAGGTCACATTTTTCGATGCATTAAGCACCCATATTGTGAACAATATTAATCAAAGGTCCACATTTATCAATGTATTAAGCACCCATATTGTGAACAATATTGATCAAAGGTCCACATTTTTCTATGTATTAAGCACCCATATTGTGAACAATATTGATCAAAGGTCCACATTTATGTATGTATTAAGCACCCATATTGTGAACAATATTGATCAAAGGTCCACATTTTTCTATGTATTAAGCACCCATATTGTGAACAATATTGATCAAAGGTCCACATTTTTCTATGTATTAAGCACCCATATTGTGAACAATATTGATCAAAGGTCCACATTTTTCTATGTATTAAGCACACATATTCTGAACAATATTGATCATGATCCACATGCATCTATGTATTAAGCACACATGATGTGAGCAGTATTGATCAAAATCCACATTTGTCAATGTATTAATCACACATAATGTGAACAATATTTATTGAAGGTCCTCATTAATCTATGTATTATTCACACATATTGTGAACAGTATTGATCAAAGGTCCACATTTGTCAATGTATTAAGCACTCATATTGTAAACAGTATTTATCAAGAGCCATGTTAATCTATGTATTAATCACAAATATTGTGAACAGTATTGATCATCATCTGTCATTTGTTCATTTGGTGTAAAGTCAGAGCTGACTCCTTTCATTAACTTTACAATTTTAAGCAAACAGCATAGAATCTAATCTCCTGATGCAGTATGTGATACCTGATTTGTGTTTTATGGATGGGAATGAGATTTATATGGGTTGTACAGAGTATGGCTTCTTGAGGTCATCCCCTCTCCCTCCCACTGTAGTGTACGAAGCACATTAGAAATCTTGATGGAAAAAATGTTCATTCAGCCTTAAATAAATTGAATACATGGTGTGGTAGTAAGAGCATTTGCAACTCAGAATTTTTCATTTTATCCCAATGCTTTACATACACAGTATTATCATGAAATTGCCACTTCTTTACCATTCCATTTCTTCATTTTATCCCAATGCTTTACATATACAGTATTATCATGAAATTGCCACCTCTTTACCATTCCATTTCTTCATTTTATCCCAATGCTTTACATATACAGTATTATCATGAAATTGCCACCTCTTTACCATTCCATTTCTTCATTTTATCCCAATGCTTTACATATACAGTATTATCATGAAATTGCCACCTCTTTACCATTCCATTTCTTCATTTTATTTCAATGCTTTACATATACAGTATTATCATGAAATTGCCACCTCTTTACCATTCCATTTTTTCATTTTATCCCAATGCTTTACATATACAGTATTATCATGAAATTGCCACCTCTTTACCATTCCATTTCTTCATTTTATTTCAATGCTTTACATATACAGTGTTATCATGAAATTGCCACCTCTTTACCATTCCATTTCTTCATTTTATTTCAATGCTTTACATATATATACATCCAATTGAACAATTGAACATCTCAGTGGTTACCGGTATATATGATAGTGACACTAAATCTTGCATGTACAGTCCCACTATGTTTGAATGTGCAAGATCAATAACTGGCATATGTCAAGGTTGGTGGATGATCCCTCCAGGTTTGTTGGTGTCCCCAGTGCTTTGTTTTAAAGTTTTCATTTACAAGATGTTAGTCTGAAATAAATTCAAGTAAAGTTAAGTTTGAAAATAGATAAATTAAATTTAAAATACCTTACATATATAGCTTTAAATTTTTAGATGCATTTTACATTCACTTGTGACATGATTCTATTTTCAGGCTGAAGAATCTCATCGGATCAAGCATCGATTTCGATACTACCAATTCCAGCGTCCAAGGACGTGTTTTGCTTGCAAACAGACCATCTGGCAGGAAGGTTCAGCTTGTCAAGGTAAATGGATGACTGAATTATTTACTGATTTGAAACTGTATGTAATGTACAAACATGTCAGGATGATAATTTATTGATTATAAGTAGCATACAGAGATGTAACACACTGAAAGTAACATACAGAGATATAACACACTGAAAGTAACATACAGAGATATAACACACTGAAAGTAACATACAGAGATATAACACACTGAAAGTAACATACAGAGATATAACACACTGAAAGTAACAGACACAGATGGTAACACACTGAAAGTAACAGACACAGATGGTAACACACTGAAAGTAACAGACACAGATGGTAACACGCTGAAAGTAACATACAGAGATGTTAACACACTGAAAGTAACATACAGAGATATAACACACTGAAAGTAACATACAGAGATATAACACACTGAAAGTAACATACAGAGATGTTAGCACACTGAAAGTAACATACAGAGATGTTAACACACTGAAAGTAACAGACACAGATGGTAACACACTGAAAGTAACAGACACAGATGGTAACACTGAAAGTAACAGACACAGATGGTAACACACTGAAAGTAACATACAGAGATGTTAACACAGTGAAAGTTAAACAGACATGAACAGACTAAAAGTAACAGAGATATGAACACATGAAAAGTAAGTAACACAGATATGAACACATGAAAAGTAACACAAATGTGAGCACACTAATATTAACACATTTATGAACACACTAAAGTAACACAGATATGAATGCACCAAAAGTAACACAGAAATGAACACACAAATATTAACACAGATATGAACACAGTAACTGTTTGATGGATACACTTCATTACACATTAAAAATGTTCTGTAACTTTGATATCATGTGTTTTTTTAAAACTAAAGGCTTTAAACCCTGGGTCCATATTCTCTAAATATTTTGGGCACAAAACTCATATAATATTTGGAGATCAGCTTGGTCAGTGATATTTTGCAGTTGAGACAAAGGAATCAAGTCAGAAAGAAAAACATTTTTTTAGTAAAATTTAAAAACTATAAATTGACTGCTGTTTCCTTAAACTGCTTATGATGCCGAAGTAAGCATGGATCCTAATTTTTCTTATTGACAATGCCATACAAATCAGTCCATATTTGCTGAACATGCTTGAATAAAATTTGAATTTTTTAAAGGAAACCTTTCTGTATTGCATATTGTATTGATACAAATGGTTATCAATGACTAGAAACTCTTGATCTAGATCTTGAAATTGTCACCTTTTAATAAGAAAAAGTCACATGTTTTAAATTCTCTTTAAAGACCCAATGCCACCGATTCTTAAATTAATTTTGCCGTTCTTTCATTCTGAAGTTTGGAAGGGAGGCAATGATTTATTAACAAAAACTATCTGACATTAACTTTTCTTTGAAATAATCAAGATGTTAGGTTTAAGGAATCACACCTCTCAATTCAGTCACCAAGTTTGCCCATGAGTCTGTTCTTTTTTCATGATTGCTCCAAAAGTAGTGACTTCATGCATTCAGTAAACTGCTAGTGACTAATCAAATAACAGCAACATTTGCACATGGTGGACAAACTGATTCAAGTGGGAAGGAAGATAGTTATGCCCACTTTTTTTAGTGGATCATAAACAATGATGTTAGACCATTTTCCTTTTTTTGTATATAATTTATTTGTATTTATAACAAACTAATCTATAATAATATCACATAAGGATCACCTACCGTATCCGACATAGCGTGGTGTTCACTTCTGTTTTTTATGGTGTTGTCATCCAATTTTGTCTTCCAGCTTTTGACTTAAGTTAGTTGACCCATGGAAATCACCAATCAACATTGATTTATTCATATGCATGTGAAAAATATTTCACAGTTCAAAGGAGATATTACATTGCTCATAATGTGATAAAATGTTGATATTATCTAGCTTTAAAGGCACCCATTGCAGTTTAGGACCAATGTCTTTCAAGATTCCAGTGATGGCATTGGAGTGTTAAACAAAAATCTTTATCAGTACACCACAAATAACTATTATGTATACCATGAAATATTGATGACTACTGGGTTAGAGTTTCCAATGGATTACTCAGTTGCAGATCTGGTTCACCGTTCACAATGTGGTATGTGTTATACACTGTACACAATGTTTTATACACTGTACACAATGTGTTATGTGTTATACACTGTACACAATGTGTTATGTGTTATGGGTTATACACTGTACACAATGTGTTATATGTTATACACTGTACACAATTGGGTACATGTTATTCACTGTACACAATGTGTTATGTGTTATTCACTGTACACAATGTGTTATGTGTTATATACTGTACACAATATTTTATACACTCTACACAATTGGGTATGTGTTATACACTGTACACAATGTGTTGTGTGTTATACACTGTACACAATTGGGTATGTGTTATACACTGTACACAATGTGTTATGTGTTATACACTGTACACAATGTGTTATGTGTTATATACTGTACACAATATTGCATACACCGCACACAATTGGGTATGTGTTATACACTGTACACAATGTGTTATGTGTTATACTGTACACAATATTTTATACACTGTACACAATTGGGTATGTGTTATACACTGTACACAATGTGTTGTGTGTTATACACTGTACACAATTGGGTATGTGTTATACACTGTACACAATTGGGTATGTGTTATACACTGTACACAATGTGTTATGTGTTATACACTGTACACAATGTTTTATACACTGTACACAATTGTGTATTTGTTATGCACTGTACACAATGTGTTATGTGTTATACACTGTACACAATGTTTTATACACTGTACACAATTGAGTATGTTATACACTGCACACAATGTGTTATGTGTTATACACTGTACACAATGTGGATATGTGTTATACACTGTACACAATGTTATGTGTTATACACTGTACACAATGTGGTATGTGTTATACACTGTACACAATGTGTTATGTGTTATATACTGTACACATTTGGGTATGTGTTATAATGCTGTACACAATGTAGTATGTATTATACTGTTCATAATGTGTTATGTGTTATACACTGTACACAATGTTTTATATACTGCACACAATTGGGTATGTGTTATATACTGTACACAGTGTGTTATGTGTTATACAATGTACACAATGTGCTATGTTTTATACACTGTACACAATGTTTTATACACTGTACACAATTGGGTATGTGTTATAATGCTGTACACAATGTAGTATGTATTATTCTGTTCACAATGTGGTATGTGTTCTACTCTGTTCACTGTGTAGTATGTGTTATACAGTTAGGAAATGTGGTACATGTTATAGGCTGTACACATTGTAGTATGTGTTATACACTGTTCAGAAATGTGGTACATGTTATAGGCTGTACACATTGTGGTATGTGTTATACACTGTTCACAGTGTGGTATATTTAATATACACTGTTTGTAATATGGTATCATTGGTATTATAATGTTCACAATGTGGTATGTGTTCTACTCTGTTCACTGTGTAGTATGTGTTATACACTGTTCAGAAATGTGGTACATGTTATAGGCTGTACACATTGTGGTATGTGTTATACACTGTTCACAGTGTGGCATATTTAATATACACTGTTTATAATATGGTATCATTGGTATTATAATGTTCACAGTGTGGTATGTGTTTTACTCTGTTCACTGTGTAGTATGTGTTTTAAACACTGTTCACCTGTTCACAATGTGGTATGTGTTATACACTACTGTTTGCAATGTGCTACATGTTATTGCCTGTTTGCAGTGTGGTAAGTGTTGTAAATTGCTTACGAGTAATTTGTTACACTCTGCTAAAATGTGCTAACTTTGCATATCTTATTTTTGTTACAGTTTGCAGATATATTTGCCACAGACAATGTGAAGTCAAGGTAAGTGGCTGAATTTTATTGCTAGCCTTGTCTCCAATGATACCAAGCAATTCAAATTTGACCCTGTGTCAGATTACCCCTATCCTTGTCTCCAATGATACCAAGCAATTCAAATTTGACCCTGTGTCAGATTACCCCTATCCTTGTCTCCAATGATACCAAGCAATTCAAATTTGACCCTGTGTCAGATTACCCCTATCCTTGTCTCCAATGATACCAAGCAATTCAAATTTGACCCTGTGTCAGATTACCCCTATCCTTGTCTCCAATGATACCAAGCAATTCAAATTTGACCCTGTGTCAGATTACCCCTATCCTTGTCTCCAATGATACCAAGCAATTCAAATTTGACCCTGTGTCAGATTACCCCTATCCTTGTCACCAGTGATACCAAGCAATTCAAATTTGACCCTGTGTCAGATTGCCCCTATCCTTGTCACCAGTGATACCAAGCAATTCAAATTTGACCCTGTGTCAGATTGCCCCTATCCTTGTCTCCAATGATACCAAGCAATTCAAATTTGACCCTGTGTCAGATTACCCCTATCCTTGTCACCAGTGATGCCAAGCAATTACAATTTTATCCTGTGTCAGATTGCCCCTATCCTTGTCACCAGTGATACCAAGCAATTCAAATTTGACCCTGTGTCGGATTACCCATCTTCACCTAAGGGTGCATTAACAGGGTCATCCATGTGTGTTGTTAGCTATTTTAATAGTGACTGGTGGTAATTTGTATTGCTCTAGTCTATTTACAATGACTGGGTTTCAGAATCTGCTAGCAAAATTGCTTATCACAGGATAACGATTTGCAATGGCTGAGTTTTGGCAATCTGCTAGCAAAGTTGCTAATCACGGATAATAGATTTGCAATGGCTGCATTTCAGTAATCTGCTAGCAAAATTGCTAATCACAGGATAATAGATTTGCAATGGCTGCATTTCAGTAATCTGCTAGCAAAATTGCTAATCACAGGATAACAGATTTGCAATGGCCGGGTTCCAGTAATCTGCTAGCAAAATTGCTAATCACAGGATAATAGATTTGCAATGGCTGGGTTTATATAATCTGCTAGCAAAATTGCTAATCACAGGATAACAGATTTGCAATGGCTGCATTTCAGTAATCTGCTAGCAAAATTGCTAATCACAGGATAACAGATTTGCAATGGCTGCGTTTCAGTAATCTGCTAGCAAAATTTCTAATCAGAGGATAACAGATTTGTAGTAATATCCCTATATCCCATTAGACAGTGTACAGGTTTATCTTTGAATAACATGTTTTGATATGTCTGTCATATCTAACGTTAGAAGAGTTCTGCCTAATGTTCTAAGAATGTTAAAAAATAACGTAATTATTATGTCTTGTTATTCTTAAGGCAGCAAGTAGGGGTGGGGAATAATTGAATCAATTGTATGCATTGGTGTAGGACAGGGAAATCTCACATGTTGTCATAATCTGTTCCTGCCAATAAAAACTGATCTAGTGGGTGTGAATTCACTATCTCACATATGGTAGGTTATTTTTCTTGTATTTGCCACTATTAAACAACAATGGTGTATCATTTCTCGATATAATTTTAATAATTTAAGTATTTTCACAAACAAATTTCATCATTAGGACAAGAGTAACAAGATTAGTTGTAGAACTAAATTTTGTCTCAAACATGACTGAGACAATTCATTTTATTTGAACTTAAAAATTATTTTCATATATATCACTCCAAAATTGAAAACATTAACAGGAAGCCAGAGGAAAAACTTCTGTAGTGTGTAATTTAAGAAACAATTAGGATGACCCTATACACAGATGTTGCTGTGCTGTTTGCACCTTTCATATGACCCCAAGCATGACCTTTTATAATCTGTAGGAGACAAATTAATTGATTGATTAGCTAGTGTTATCCTGTGAGAGCACCTTTAAGAACCAGACAGTTGTAAAAATAAATCCAGTTCAGCCCACAGAGTAAGTAGTGTTATCACAACTGCTTTTTTCTTCTTCAGATTTCAAAATGTGTTTGATGTTCCAATCATTAGACACAAACCAAGCAGTCTTTATCTGTAAACCACTTTCCATTCATTAGACACAAACCAAGCCGAGTGTCCATCTGTCTGTCTGTCTGTAAACTGGACAACATGCTAATTTGTTAATAGATATCTCTTTTTATTCACAAATAGTATAATACAAGAATTTTCAGGCAATTGATACTTAAAAAAGTGAGAATGTATTTTATAAATTTGAGTTTTGCCAGTCTTTATTTTTGGTGCCAAAATTTATAGAAATGGGATTGATAGATCTTATTGCATTTTAAATATGAATTATCAGGGGATAGATAAACTTGTTGTCTTAAAATGCCTGAATTTTTAGGCAGGGTACACAAAAAAAAACAAATTATTACTACCATTCTTATGAATGATAAGTGTATGTCACAAAACAAAATGTGCTATTACTTGCAAACTGAAAGCCAAAATGTTAGGGAAAAAAACCCTCAATCAACTAGTGTATATGATAATTTGTTACAGCAGGAGTTTGTACATGAAATTTATTAGCACAGCAACCTATTTCCTGGTAGGTTCCATGATAAATTTGCTTCAACTTGTCTAGGTAAGCATCATTGAATAAAGGTAATCACCATTGCAGCATTTTTATATAAGTAGATTGTTTTAAACACTGTCAACATATCTGCTAAAAGAGACAGTATTTACAAGTTTCACCTCTTTATTAAAGACACATGCCCACTAAAGACATTGTTTTGTGCCTTGAGTGTCCTTTATGGAGGGATTTCACTTTATTTAAGGATTTGTATGTGAGGCTTTATAGTGTAATGCCAGGGTCTTTGAGGATGAGTTGTCAGTGTAGGCAAGGCAGTTTGGGTGACCTCAATCAATGAGGATACAGTCTTTTAAAAGTTTTATAAAGTAGTCAAGTATGAAGGAAAAGTAACCAGATAAATCACAATGGCAGATAAGGAAAGTCCTGATAATACTGAAAATGACTTTTGTAAGGTAGATGATTCTTGCAGCTTCCACATGAGTTACACAGACCTGTTTGCAGTTAGTTTAAAAGAAGTGTATCGTATTCATAGTTCTTGCACACAGCACAGTGTACACAAATGTCCCTGGTAGAAATGAATATGGTTGGGACTTCAGGTTTGTCACACAAATGTCCCTGGTAGAAATGAATATGGTTGGGACTTCAGGTTTGTGACACAAATGTCCCTGGTAGATCTGAATAAGGCTCAGGCTTAAGGATTGTCACACGAATGTCCCCAGTAGATCTGAATATGGTTTGAACATCAAGCTTGTCACACGAATGTCCCCAGTATATCTGAATATGGTTTGAACATCAAGCTTGTCACACGAATGTCCCCAGTAGATCTGAATATGGTTTGAACATCAAGCTTGTCACACAAATGTCCCCAGTAGATCTGAATATGGTTTGAACATCAAGCTTGTCACACGAATGTCCCGAATAGATCTGAATATGGTTTAACTCTATGGCTTGTCTTTCAACTTAGACCATGAACTAGGTGATCAGGAGATTGGCTTCTTAATCAGTAGACCTTTTATCAACAAAAATTTTACATTTTTAAAGAATTGAAATTAAATTCTCTTCATACTGTAATAAAACATAATTATTTGAACATGAATTAGAGTCTTGTGGAAAATGTTACAATAATGCTAGTCAGTATATTGACAATTAAATGAAAACATAAATGTCATATAACTCAATAGTTCATTGCAAATATTTTTAAAAATCCACAATGATTTTTAGTTTCCTTTATAATATATAGACTGGTGACCACTAATAGCATTCATTGTGATTATTAGTTTCATGCTTAACAGATCATGCTACCACTCTGGAAGTCAGATAAATAATCTAATTTTGATCAAACTTGGAATGTATGGTTCTGTCATTAGGATCTTGTACCATTTCAATAATCAGTGAGATGCATGCAAATTAATGAGCTAATCTTGATTGGAATGTGTTTGTTACCATTCAGGAATTTATATTTCTGATCCAGTTTTGATCAGACTTGAAATGTTGACTTGTATTATCAAGATTTTAGATGGCTTTGATAACTGAGGAGGTTTTAAGCATATTAATGATGTAATCTTGCATCTGATTGGCTAAGCTTGTTGCCAATCAGATTTTGACCAAACATGGAACATATATTTCTATCTAGAGCCATCATAAGTTTGTGCTTAATGAATCAAATGGCATCTTGGACAAGCATTGCCTTCTGTGCTCCAATCTTTGAAACAAATATTGTAACTCTCCAAAAGGGTGCCTGTATTGCCAGACCCTTATGACAATCATGCTTCTATTGTCAGGATATGGGACTGTGTCAGTAATGAGTAAGATCTATGCATACTAATGAGGTCTTCTTGCATATTAATGAGGTCATCTATGCATACTAATGAGGTCATCTTGCATACTAATGAGGTCATCTTGCATGTGATTGCTTCTTACCATTGTTGAGGTCTTATTTTTGATGTGTTGGTTGTTATCATCAACATTTGGGATGACTTTGATTTGTGAGCACGAGACTGTGCATATTATGCCTTCATCTTCTGAAATCATTTTTATCAGGAAAATTTGTCAAATCAATTAGTAAAATCAATTAGTAACATTGGTAACATTATGGTTGAAAAGTTATTTACATGTGTTTTTAGACTCCTACATAAGCCTGCTTGTTGAAACAGAATATTACCAGTACAAGTTATGTGGGTCACCTACTTTGGTCTCTTGATAAACTTTCTGATAATTACTAATGCTATATTTTGGTAATTATGCCATGGGGTTGTATGATTTGTAATGCACAAGTACAATGTACTGGAATGAGAGCTGTATCAAGTGTATGTTAGTGGATAATTTGTAAATTTATCTGGAAATGAATTTGTATATTTAGCTGGAAATGAATTTTGTAAATGTCATGTGACAGACAAATAAGAATAAACATTGACAGGACAAATTATAACAATGCTGCACTCTCTCTCTCTCTCTCTCTCTCTCTCTCTCTCTCTCTCTCTCTCTCTCTCTCTCTCTCTCTCTCTCTATCACACACACACACACACACACACACACACACACACATTGTGTCTTTGTCTATCTATCTCTCTTTCTCCAGAATCCATTTTCTGTAGACAATACATTGTTCCCTGTTTCCTATCAGTAGTGTATTGGATTTCAGGCTGAGGCCATTATATAGCAGTAAATAAGTGAAACTGTTTGGCTAATTAAACACCTGGGGTAGTTAGCAGGTGACCCATAGTTCCAAACTGTATTCCAATTACATACAATAAAGATATTACAGTATTGTTATCTCCTCCAATTAAAAGACTACAAATAACACAAAGCATATCATTTGTTTGCAATATTTAGTTTTCTAGGACTTTTCTGTTCCTAATTATGTTTCTCTTCAAATATACTATTAGTTTATGTTTTTCTAACCTTATTGTTATAATTGGTATATCCCCACAGCTTAATAATAATAATAATAATAATGATAATAATAATAATAATAATAATAATAATAATAATAATAATAATAATAATAATAATAATAATAATAATAATAATGATAATAATAATAATAATAATAATAATAATAATAATAATAATAATAATAATAATAATAATAAAATCATTATTTTATGAGGGTGACACTATTATATTGAAACTAATCTCCCTGGTGGCTCTCAGTTATATATATGTGTACATGCAAATAAATAAAATATAGCTGGCAAACAACCAAAAGGCAAAATATATTGGTATAGAGAAACTATGGATTCAGCACATATTGCATTCTGTACACACACACACACACACACACACACACACACACACACACACACACACACACACACACACACACACACAGCCATAACCAGTAAAAGACTATCAGATTGCAATGTTTACAAAAATCTGTAATGATAGGAAGACACGATGACTGATGATATTTCTTTAATATATTTAGGGTAGACAGTTCCAAATGACTGGATCCAAGAAAGCCAAGTTTTTAATTACAATTTTATTTTGGACATAGAAAGTTATTAGATTACATAAAACATAGTATCAATATGGTCACATGACCATTATAGTCAGCCTTTCTTAAACATGTTCTTTCATTGATAGTATCAATATGGTCACATGACCATTATAGTCAGCCTTTCTTAAACATGTTCTTTCATTGATAGTCAGTTTCACATCCTTGATACATTCCTGGACATAATCAGTTATTTTGTCATGGATACATTCCTGGACATAATCAGTTGTATTGCCATGGATACATTCCTGGACATAATCAGTTATATTGTCATGGATACATTCTTAGACATAATCAGTTATATTGTCATGAATACATTCCTAGACATAATCAGTTATATTGTCATGGATACATTCCTGGACATAATCAGTTGTATTGTCATGGATACATTACTGGACATAATCAGTTATATTGTCATGGATACATTCCTGGACATAATCAGTTGTATTGCCATGGATTCATTCCTGGACATAATCAGTTATATTGTCATGGACACATTCCTGGACATAATCGTTTGTATTGTCATGAATACATTCCTGGACATAATCAGTTGTATTGTCATGGATACATTCCTGGACATAATCAGTTATATTGTCATGGATACATTCCTGGACATAATCAGAAGAATTGTCATAGATACATTCCTGGACATAATCAGTTATATTGTCATGGACACATTCCTGGACATAATCAGTTGTATTGTCATGGATACATTCCTGGACATAATCAGTTGTATTGTCATGGATACATTCCTGGACATAATCAGTTATATTGTCATGGATACATTCCTGGACATAATCAGTTTAACTGTCATGGATACATTCCTGGACATAATCAGTTGTATTGCCATGGATACATTCCTGGACACAATCAGTTGTATTGTCATTGATACATTCCTGGACATAATCAGTTATATTGTCATGGATAATTCTGATGGTACATTTTTTAAGTCTTTCCATTTTTAACAATATTTTTAGAAGCATTACTCCATATTATGTTGCAGTAGTCCATATGAGGTTGAATGTAGCTTTTGTAAAACATTATCTTGTGTTTTAAGGTAAAAATTCTTTAATTTATGATAGTAACCAGATATTTTTAGCCATCTTTTCGGTAACATTTTTGACCATAACATATTATTATGAACTGTAACTCTTAAAAGTTTATCTTGCATGACACTTTTCAGTTTCACACCTGGCACCACATTTACAGGGCAGGTGGTAGGAGCCTACTACCAAACTCTGTAGCGTCAAGGTCACGGTATGATACACTAAAGTGGGTGGTACTATAGAAAGGTAGACAGATTTAGTTCTACAATGATACCAAATAATCTTGATGTTTTAATTGCACTGCAAAGTACAGAGGGAAAAAAACTAATTTTTTGGACCTTTTTTTTTTCCACCCCACCGAAAATTTGCCCATAGTCAGAATCCAATAAAAAGAAATAAATATGTTAGTAAATAGGTTAAATCGAGGTCAAGATGACTGTGATTGAAAGAATAAAAATGGTTTCAGCACAATAACTTGATTTCTCATCAGCATCCACAGTTAGCAACCTTGTGGATGGCTTATACTTGTGGAAATAAAGAGCATATTGGCTTGGGGGTCCTGAGGCTAAAAGTCATGTTCACTGTGACTGAAAGAAAAAATAATGATTTGGCAAAAAAATTTAAATTTTTTCATCATTGTAAAATGATCAAATTGTGTAAATGGCTTATGGGTAATGTAAAGTTCTGTGGATTTTAGGATGAAGAGTTCAAAGGTCAATGTCACTGTTGTTGAAGAAGAAAACTGGTTTATGTGCAATAACATTTGTTGTACATCACAGAACTTGACCCCATGGCTTACACTTGGGATAAGGAATAATGTTAAAAAAGTCAAAGGTCAATGTCAATGTTGATCTAGGGACCAATAAGTCAAAGGTTGAGGTCAATGTTAAAAGATGAAAAGTTGTGGCTTTACAAAAATGTTAGTTATCTACTTTGAGGACATGAAAACATGGAAAAAGATGTAGTGTACCATTCACTGTACACTTGTTTAGCTTTATGGAATTTTTTGGGATGTATATCTTTTGACCATAATTAAACAAAAAACAAATGAAGTAGACAAATTAAATGTCACAAAAGATCTGTTTTCATTTGTAAATGACCTGATTGTCAAACCATTTCAGCATTTGTTTAATTTAACTCATTCTCTTACTTTTTTTACTTCATTATTTTGGATGAAAACTTTCTTAGCAGGATTCAATCAATGACAACATCAGGAGGAAAATGAAATTTGGCATGCAGGTTTGTATACATATGCAGCTGAACTGATTAGATTTTCATGCTAGTATAGTAATATTTATAACATTTCAATATTTTTAAATTAAATATTTTATATTTAGAATTATTTATTCTGCATGTTTGCAGAGTTTTATGAACACAGATCAAGTTGTATGTGAGTTGCTTACAGTAACACAGATCAAGTTGTATGTGAGTTGCTTACAGTAACACAGATCAAGTTGTATGTGAGTTGCTTACACTAATAGTAATTTTACTTAGTTCAAGGTACAACATTAGCAAGTCATCACAGCAACCAATGTAAAAAGGTCAGCTTGTTGAACTTTGTTGCTAGGCTCTTGACAAAAATGTGTCCACTAAACTGGGGATAATATACAAAATTTAAGAGTTAATTTCAGATTAATGTAAATAAATGTAAAAAAATGATTTAATTTTTAAAGATTTGATAATAACTTTATTCTCAAATGTGAATTATGTCATTATTAGTTTCATATTTCAAATCACTGGTTTCAATGCAAGATAAAATTACACATATATTAATTACATGTCCAATGATTGATCATAGGATTTAAAATCACCCCTCTCTCTCACAAATATTTTGTAAAGAATTTTATGTATGATTATAAGCATATATACTAATTTTTTTTATAAATTTATTACACTGATCCACTGAGCATATTATAGGAGAAATTTTGTAATCCCCACAGAGCACATCCATCTTAATTATTATAGCTGACACATGTATCTGCATGTACACAAAAGTAATTCACAATAAATTAGATTGGATTTTTCTGGAGTATTTCAGGCAAGAGTTTTTTGTAGTAACAGATTTTGGCATACCTACCTAATTTGTGCATCTGAGGCCATTTCTTTCTAACTGGCGACAGAAATTCTAAAGTAACTTAAATGTTTTTTTTAGATATTGATAACAATAAATTTTATGTGAAACTTAGACAGGTTCTAAATTAACTTCATCCTATTTTTCTGCATCCTTGAGTTGCAGCTAATGACAGCCCAGTCTATCATGACTGTGAAACTGTCTGAAGCAATTCAAATTTTTTGCCACTAAGAGATAAGGTGGTTCATCAAAGGGCAGTTATAATTTGAAGACTGGTGAGATAATTGGTTAGATAAGTTACTGATTACAGGAAAAGCGATAACTGAGGCATGCAGTCTGGATTTACAATCCACTAGCCTGCCAGAATGGTGTTTGCAATATTCAGAAATAGCTTGGAAAATATTTGTTCAAGCAGCTTTCATTTCATTCTGAAATGAAGAGATGGTGTACTGCTTTTACCTGTGTATTGTACCTGTATATAGCCTTAAAACCTGTATAAGCCATCAATAACATGCCAACAGATCAACTCATGATTCACCATTCAATCTGATCATTAGTCTATGATTGATGATAAGCATACACTTCCTTTTTTAACAGACTTTTGGCAACTATGTATTTGATAATAAGTCCACTCTAATATTTTACAAATTTATTTGGCTTGCCTCTGGTTTAATATCATAAGCAAAATATTTTAATATGAGCAGCATGTATCCTTAATTATCAAGTTTGCATTACATGTATAGAAGGTCAGATCTATGTCTGTTCTCTTCACAGTTGATGTATGTATTGTGTGTGTGTGTGCATGTGTGTGTGTGTGTGTTATAATATGTGAGATTATGTGACAATGTTCAAAATTTCATATACTTTCTCTCCACTAATCGATATAAAAAATGACAGAATTCTTTAGTCATGGAACTAACTCATTGGAACTGAATGATAGGGATCACTACTTGCATTTGTTATCTTGCTCATTCTATTGCAGTTTAGTTTATATTTGTATTTTTTATTGCCCCTCAATTCTTCTTCCAACTATGCTAGAGGTACTTTTTGATATATGACTACAAGTAAAACATGAGTTGGAAGAGCTAATGGTTCAAAACAGCAACTGCATTCTTTCATTTTCTCTGTTTCTATTTATGTTTAAAAAGTTATTAATAGCATGCATTTTCTTCAGACTGAATTAAGTATTGCCCTGGAGGAATAAATCTAAAAGAAAATCTTATCTACTGTCACTTTGATGCTTCTTGCTGTTGGGTGTTTTTGTGCAGCATGCACTCGATTTCTCAAACATGCCAAGTCCAGCTCTTGTGAAGTTTTCATATGTCTGCCAAAAATTAAAGATATATTGTTATAATGATGTCCTTCCATCTGTCTGTTATGTTTATTTACTTCCAGGTTGTGGATGAAACATACATTTTGGAGTTTAAAGGTCCTGTTTTAAAGTCCCTTTGACTGAAAGAAGATAAATGGTTTCTGAATAATAGCATCAGTTCTATTTATAAACTGCAACCAAACTTTGCAGATTATTTGCACATTGGGCAAGGAGGAAGTTTGTTAATTTTTTTATATGAATGGTCAAAGGTCAAGGCCAATGTGGCAGAAAAATGCTAAATGGTACATGTATCTGTACAAAATAGTTGTGTTTTTTTATATATAAGTTTATTGATGGCATACACATTGGTGAGAAAGTGATCTATTCTTTTGGATTAAAAGGGCAAAATCTCTGTCCAACAGAAGAAAATGTTTTTGGTTATCATAACCTTAGTACCAGACAATGTATCTTGACCAAAAATTTGGATGGCATGCACTTAAATTATGGAAGAGGTGTATTGTGCCTTAACTTTTATTTTAAAATGAGTCCCCTCAACATAATTTTTGGATGGCTAGCACATAATGTGAGAATGATACCTATACATTTCAAGTTTGAAAGGTCAATGGTCAAGGTCATAATACGTTTCATAAGAAAATAATGTTTGAAAGGTCAATGGTCAAGGTCATAATAGGTTTCATAAGAAAATAATGTTTCTGCATGGTAAGTTTACTTCAGGATTGCACATAGATCAATAATCTACAATGCCCTTTGAGTGCCTGTATTTAGGAATGTTAAGCATGAGGTAGGCATATAATGTACAAGGGCACTCTTGGCATACACTGCCTTGATATATAAATGAGATTTGCCTCAAGGAATTTCTGTTGAATAATATTTTTTTCTTCTGTGTTTCATTTACTTTGTTTTCTTATAAATCAAATCTTTATATCTGTTTTTCTCTTTCTTTCAATTTTTTTTCTCATTTTTTCCCCCTTTTTCAATCTTTTTCTTTCTTTTTTTTCATTTATTGTTCTGTGGACTTTTGGAAGGAAAGCAGGGGACACCATATCTATGTTTTTTTCCATGTATCTTTTCATTCATAATGGTCCTACCTTTTCTTTTTATCTCATAATGGTCCTACCTTTTTCTTTTATCTCATAATAGTCCTACCTTTTTCTTTTATCTCATAACAGTCCTACCTTTCCCTTATATCTCATAATAGTCCTACCTTTTTTATCTCATAATAGTCCTACCTTTTCCTTTTATCTCATAACAGTCCTATCTTTTACTTTTATCTCATAGCGGTCCTTTTATCTCATAATGGTCACACCTTTCCTTTTATCTCATAATGGTCTCATAACAGTACTACCTTTTCCTTCAATCTCATAACAGTCCTACTGTTTCCTTTAATCTCATAATGGTCCTACCTTCTCCTTTTATCTCATAATAGTCCTACATTTTCCTTTTATCTCATAATAGTCCTATCTTTTTCTTTTATCTCATAACAGTGCTATTTTTTACTTCTATCTCATAATAGTCCTACCTTTTTCTTTTATCTCATAATGGTCCTACCTTTTTCTTTTATCTCATAGCGGTCCTACCTTTTTCTATCATCTCATAATATTCTTACCTTGTAGTACTTTATTGCATAGCATTATCTAATTATCTATCACAGGAACATGCAAAACTGCTGGATTTGACATAACCCTGGAAGTCCATAATCTTTGGAGAATTTTTTTATAAAAAAAAAAAATACACAAATTGTGGGACATTTACTGCTTTATGACATTTATTCATAAGAGTCTAATCTTATAGCCAAATAAAAACTTAATTGTGCTTTCAATTTAATCTTTGCCATTGATTAAAATACTTACATATGATAACCTTAGCTTGATAAAAAAAGCAGTTACTTACTATTAATGCACCAGAGTCAGGAGCAAAAGAGCAAATAAGCATTCCCCATAGATTACCTGAGATGTAGGTTTATAAGTGCAAACAAAGATTATAGTATCATATACTTATAAAAGCTTAACTACCATATATTATCAAATTAAAGTTTGGCCAAGCTGCAAACAATGTAGACCATGATCTGTAAATACATATTCTGCATTCAGATCAGATTCTTTTCTTCAACTAATTTTTCTAAAGAAAATAGATAGATCCAGATATACCAGAACATTATGTGATGGCAGTTTGGTTTAATTGGGGCTTTCATTTGAACTAGATTTATAAACATAGACATGATGTAGAGGGTCACTAACCTAGTTTTCTTTCATCCTATGTTGTCATAAATCTTTCAACATTCCTACTATCAGTGGCTAACAGATGGGCTACCTCCCATAAAACTTTTTACTTTTCTACCTTAAAAGATGTACTATCTCTCAATACAGTACAAGTTGTAGCTTTAAGGTAAGAGATGGGCTATCTCTCAATACAACTTTTGGCTTCAAGAACAGCTTCCTTGAAACTGATGGATAACATCATTCATAAACTTGTGGTTTCAAAATACTGCCAAGTGTAAGGAATAATGGCCTTCGGCAAGTGAGAATGAACTGTTTGATTTATTTTTAGTATTGTTCAAACATCTTACAAAATGAAGGATTAGGAGTCCAGAAATGAAGGTCTAGGACAATAAGGTCAAGGTCACTGTGACACATTGCCAATGGTCTTCTAGGTTTTGCTTGATATTCAACCAGGAAATGACAGAATTTAATGCATTTCTTTTTTTCTTTCTCTGTCTACATTCAGTTTATAAGTTGATAGGGTTTTTGTTTATATTTGCCAAGTCAGGAACATAAATAACTGTCTTCTGTCAAGTCTGTCAGACTACATCTCAACAGATTCTATTTGTGAATTGAAAATATAGAATGGGAATGCATTGTTCCATTAAGAAAGAGAAGAATTTATACTGACTATTGGAGGGATTTAATGGTGAAATAATATAGGGCTTGAAAAGCTATGCTTGATTTTTACATATTCACTTTATTTGCAGCAGAAGGTTTTAGAAATTAATTTTAGTCATGCAGTCACATTCTAGAGTAGACCCAGTCTCAAGACCACAATCATGTCCTTGACTCTGTAGGTTAATTTAAGAATTAAATCAGGAAGCAAGTGTTTTAAATAAGTCTTATAATACCAGTCTACTGTTAATTTAAGAATTAAATCAGGAAGCAAGTGTTTTAAAAAAGTATAATATAATACCAGTCTACTGTTAATTTAAGATGTGAGGATAACTTTTCTTTAATGACATTCTTCGTAAGGTGAGTGAATTTAAGAATAAGGAAAGATTACATCAGTCTTTGCGTGTCATGGTTATGCTTTGTTTTTGCAGAAGAAATTAACAGGAAGGAATTCATTTAAAACAATGGCATTCACTAAGATTAATTTTTAGTAATTAGTGATTTCTGCAATTGTCCAGTAATATTAGAGATGCTTGGTACCGGATGACAATTTGCTAAAATCAGATTCACAATTATTTGTAGAACAAAACCAGATTAATTGTGGACATCTGTAAGAAAAAAGGGTAGAAAATGTAAATTGTTGAGAGATACCTTTTATGAAATTGTGTCTCCATTACCTCTCTCTCTCTCTCTCTCTCTCTCTCTCTCTCTCTCTCTCTCTCTCTCTCTCTCTCTCTCCATACAAAGGGTTCAATTACACAGAAGCTAATTTTGATAATTTGAGTGTCATTTGTAGCTATTGCATATTTACATGGTTAAGTTACACTGATGCAGGTTGTAAATTTGTTACTAGTTTTATTGTTTTGCTAATTGGTGTTTAACCTGTTCGAAAATGTTTGCTACCAAGAATTTAAAAAATAATGATTATATATATATATATATATATATATATATATATATATATATATATATATATATAGTATAAAGAACACCTTTAATACCATTGTCAAGAATAATTAATTGTTCACTGGTCAAACAGTCTAGGAATACAGTATGGTAAGGTCAAGCTAGATTATCCATTCTTGTATTGGAACAGGTCCCCTGGATAATAGCCTGGCTTATTTATGTACAATCTTCATGCCTCTGTTTTCACAAGGTACATTTTAGTTGATAACCACTATCATTTCAGCATGACATGGAGTGGATATGGGAAATTTATTAGTTTGTAGTTTTCAGTTAATGTGAATTATTCATTGTATGTAAGGTAGATCTGTGGCGTTTTCTGCATAAGGCATGTATTATGTATATTAGAGATATTTCCGACATGAGTTATTAGACTTGCGGAAATAATGTAATGATGCAACTGTTAGGTAAAACATGATTAATGACCACCCAAGATTCCCCTCCTCCTCCAATAATTTCTTAATACACTCTTCACAAGTGGAATACACTACAGTCTTTACTGATATTAAATTTTGTCCACTGTAAGCTTCAGTAAGTTTTATTTACTTACTGAAGCTTACAGTGGACAAAATTTAATATCGGTAAAGACTGTAGTGTATTCCACACATAAATTAAATTTCTAAAGTTACATTCATTTCAGACAAGTTCATATCAGTTGTTTATATATATCTATTCAGACAAGTTCTTATCAGTTATTTAATTTATTTCAAACAAGTTCTTATCAGTTATTTAATTTATTTCAGACAAGTTGATGTCATTTGTTTAATTCATTTCAGACAAGTTCATATCAGTTGTTTATATCTATTCAGACACGTTCTTATCAGTTGTTTATATCTATTCAGACAAGTTCATATCAGTTGTTTATATCTATTCAGACACGTTCTTATCAGTTTTTTATATCTATTCAGACAAGTCCTTATCAGTTGTTTAATTCATTTCAGATAAGTTCATATCAGTCGTTTAATTCATTTTAAGACAAGTTCATATCAGTTGTTTGATTCATTTCAGACAAGTTCATGCCAGTTGTTTTGTTCATATCAGTTGATTAATTCATTTCAGACAATTTCATATCGGCTGTTTAATTCATATTGATTTTTTAATTCATTTCAGATAAGTTCATATCAGTTGCTTAATTCATTTTAAGACAAGTTCATATTGGTTGTTTGATTCATTTCAGACAAGTTCATACTGGTTGTTTAATTCATTTCAGACAAGTTCATGCCAGTTGTTTAAATCATTTCAGACAAGTTCATATCAGTTGTTTAATTCATTTCAGACAAGATGGTTTACCCTGTTTTTGATATTACACAAAACTGAATTTTTAGGCTATAATAATGTGCATTGTCATCAGAAATAATAATGTATTGTGCTAAATAATGTATTGTGCTAAATAATGTATTGTGCTAAATAATGTATTGTGCTAAATAATATATTGTGCTAAATAATCTATTGTGCTAAATAGGCCTGGACAATACTCTTGCATTCCATAGTATCCTGACTTCTAATGGTAAATGAAATTGAAGTGATTGAGTGATTGGCAATGCAAGGCTTGTGACTTAGAATACCATAGCTGACTTCTAATGGTAAATGACATTGAAGTGATTGAGTGATTGGCAATGCAAGGCTTGTAACTTAGAATACCATAGCTGACTTCTAATGGTAAATGACATAGAAGTGATTGAGTGATTGGCAATGCAAGGCTTGTGACTTAGAATACCATAGCTGACTTCTAATGGTAAATGACATTAAAGTGATTGAGTGATTGGCAATGCAAGGCTTGTGACTTAGAATACCATAGCTGATTTCTAATGGTAAATGACATTGAAGTGATTGAGTGATAGGCATGCAAGGCTTGTGACTTAGAATACCATAGCTGACTTCTAATGGTAAATGACATTGAAGTGATTGAGTGATAGGCATGCAAGGCTTGATGCAGGTTAGATTGACTACTGTGGTGTGTCCTTGGAAAGGCACATTACTAGTCTTGCTATTCCATTAAACAAGGGGCCCGGCATGGCCGAGTGGTCTAAAGCGCTTTCCGTTACAGATCACTACCATCTCAACTCTGTCTGCATGGGTTTGAGTCTCGGATTCGGCTAATGTAGTTATGTGAGAAAGCTTGCCAGTAGCTTCTCATGGGTCGGTGGTTCTTTCTGGGGGTTTTCCCGGGTTGTTCCTTCACCAATAATACTGGCCACCATGTACGGCCTATTGTATGCTGAAAGATGGCGTTAAGCTCTACAACAACAACCATTAAACAAAAGAAACCATATTGATGGAAAATTAAGTTCATATTGTCATAGGTTGTTGGTTTTTAGTCACACATAGTGGTAGCTCAACTGTAAGCTTAGTTACAGGATTTCAATTTTTGAGTTTGCAATGCATGCTTCTCAAGAGAGTCAAGACAATATGTTAATTAATTAAATAGGGTAGTAAATAATTTGTCTTTGTGCTGGCTACATGAAGAATTAAACAGGCAAGTTATGTGATGAAATTATTACTATTAATATACACTAAAAACAAGGCTTGAAGAAATCTGAATAAAATATGATTTTTGGTTAATTTCAAAGATTTATTTTATTATTGAGAATTATTTTCCAAGCACCATTCATAGATGTAATGATCTAATATCATATAGTCTTGTCATTGCCAATGGTGAAGATTCATGACTTGCTTCAAATAGTACTATGTGGAGAGATTATAATTAGGGTAACACTTCATTACTCACTTCAAATCTTATTATTTGGAAAGATTATAATTCAAGTAACACTTCATTACTCACTTCACATGATACTACATGGAGAGATTATAATTTAACTGATGCTTCATTACTTGATTCACATTTTACTTTATGGAGAGATTATAATTCAAATAACACTTCATGATGCACTTCACACGGTACTATGGAGATTATTTATAATCCAAGTAAAACTTCATGATCCACTTCATATGATACTGTGTGGAGAGATTATAATTCAAATAACACTTCATGATGCACTTCACACGGTACTATGGAGATTATTTATAATCCAAGTAAAACTTCATGATCCACTTCATATGATACTGTGTGGAGAGATTATAATTCAAATAACACTTCATTACTCACTTCACATTGTACTATGTGGAGAGAATACAAATCAAGCACTTCATGACACACTTCACATGGTACTATGTGGAGAGAATACATATCAAGCACTTCATGACACACTTCACATGTTACTATCTTGGATACACTGTAATTCAAGGGGCACTTCATGAGTCACTTTACAGGTTGCAATGTGGAGAGATTATTTTCTTAACCAGCTTCTGTATGCACAAGGCATAGGTTTAAGCCACTAAGTTGTGGGACAGACAGAAAACCTTTCGATGTTAGCACACTAGTTCGATGTCAGCACACTAGCCTCTACCACCACAGGTCCCCGGTTTTGAGGATGAGAAACATTGTTTCTGAAAACAACCATTAATTAGAATCTTCAGTGTGCTTTCCATCAGATGCAGAAGTTAAATGGGTGTTCCCTTTGTAGGGAAATGTACACCATCCCTATACAGGTAAAGATTCCCACCTCATGTGATACTTCTAAACCATTTTGTATGAGTATCTGTGGATGTCCCCCACTACACACACACACACACACACACACACACACACACACACACACAATATGTGTAAGCACATATGCCCATAAAACTGTATATCTGAGGGTACAGAAGTAATAGAAAGATAGATAAGTATGTATGTAGGTAGATAGGTGGTTATTTAGACTGTCCATGTAGCAGAATGCAAACGTTACATAGGGCAAGTGGTGGATCTATCAAATTTGAAGAGAGGGTTAGGAAGTGAGAGGTCACCCTTGGATTAAAACGGACAGATTGTAATTGATTTTTATTTTAGGAATTCTTGATAAGTTTGTTCCTGCTTGTTTATTTACTTTGTGTGCCTATATTTAGTACGGGATCGTAAACCTAAGATATTGCACAGATTCTTCATTTCCTGACAATGTAGAAACACACCCATCATGATGATAAAAAGTATAATTTGATTATAAACAATAACAAATTGCATTATATTTGGAAATCCACAAATGCCAAAATAAATTTGGAGGTTTTGGATGTGTTAGGAAAGGTACATTTTGTGATAATGGTTATAGAGTTTGAGTAGTGGACATTGATTTGGAACTATATGGTTTTCACAATGGCTGAGGTGAGAAGTATACATCCATTTTGAACTATACAGCTTTGATTATGGTCACTGAGATGAGTGAATATTAATATATTGTACATTCTTGTGGAAAGCAGTAGACTTTAAATTTTGAAACATTACAGTTTGTTGTAATGGTTGAAGAATTAACATATTAATTAATTAGCACCATATGGTGTTCCTACCCAATTTCATATAGAACCTATTAATCAATTAGCACCATGTTTTATCCTACCCAATTTCATATAGAACCTATTAATCAATTAGCACCATGTACTTACTGATCCTACCCAATTTCATATAGAACCTATTAATCAATTAGCACCATGTACTTACTGATCCTACCCAATTTCATATAGAACCTATTAATCAATTAGCACCATGTTTTTATCCTACCCATTTTCGTATAGAACCTATTAATCACATCATTTTTTTTGTCATACACACATAAATGAACTCTTACATCATTTTGTTATGTCATATAAATGATATCTCACATCATTTTGTTATGTCATATAAATGATATCTCACATCATTTTGTATGTCATATAAATGATATCTCACATCAATTTTTATGTCACATAAATATCTTATTTTTGAGCTGCATAGTAGACATTACTTTTACAAAAGGCGGAAAGCCTTAACAGCTAGAGGACAATCTTAACAGCTAAAGGACAGCCATTACAGCTAAAGGTCAGTCCAAACGGCTAGTAGACATCCTTAAGAGTGGGAATTTTTTTAGAAGACCTCTTCTCATCTTAATGCTTTTATTGAACAAAAACTATAGTTCTATATTTCACTTGGACATGCTGTAATGTATTTTTCTTGTTTTATTGTTTATATATTTTTAAATTTTGAGATCGACTTAATCATTCTCCATGATCTCTTCTAATCAGAGAAATATGGTGAGCGGCAGGTGAGATGTCATTATTTGACATTAAAACCTTTCCAGTTGTTTATTCATCTGTGTTTTGTATAAACTAATTTGAATTTTGGATACCTCAAGTGCTTGGAGGCTGCCAAGATTTAGACTGAACAATAACAAAACCAAGTAGGTTTATTGGTGTTCTCTGTGTGCCATGATTAGGCATCCTTTTAGTTCAGAGTTCAAATTAGATCCCAATATTTTATAGGTTTAATTTTTAGCAGTTATTTATTGAGGCAAATATGTGAATTTTTTTTTATAAAATCAGACTTGTTTTTAAACAAAATTAAATGTGATAAAGTGCAAGTAGATCCAAAGATTTGTAAATATTTCACTTTTTTGACAGAGACTTTGTTGGCATAATTAAAGAAACACTAATTTACTAATTTTACATTGTCATTTGCATTTGAATACAGATTACCTGATTAAATATTCAGACCAATAAATACATTTTTCAGTTAGATAGTTTTTAACTTTTGGATTTTGGAAGGCATCCTTTCTTGAATACCACATGAGGACTTATTTTCATAAAAATATTGTTAGGACTTCTTTTTGATGAAAATATTTTTAGGACTTCTTGTGATGAAAGTGTTAGCATGCATATGCCATGACCACTTGAAATACACAAATGAAATAAGGTAGGCAAGTTTGTATACATTTGTAGATGACCAGAATAGGTTGCAATTTATCTTATATGTCTCGATCCTTTATTGTGGCAGAAGCACCAACAGTAGCAATGCTATTAGGAACAGTTTGTTAATGATTTTGTGAACGTTTTCCATTAGCATCCACATAATAAATTCCTTGACAATTCTTTTCATACTTAGCACGTATCTTTAAGAAGCTAAGATAATTCAATCAGTGACACTGGCTGACCACATTGACCTTAGAGTCAAGGTTGCAGAGCAAAGTTGTGTTAAGGTTTGCATCAATTTTTTCATTTGTGTATATTTCCTAAACTTCTTGATATATTTTGAACCTTCCTGGGATGAATTATTATGAAGCTAAGACAGTTACTCTGCAATGCACTTGCTAGCCCTTTGACTTTAGGGTCAAGGTCACATTGCTAGAAAATAGGTGTTATGATTTTGTTAAAATCTTTCAATTGTTTAAATTCTTTAACACCATGTCCATATTTAACCATGAATAATTATAAAGAAAAGTTATTTCATTCCTCATCCAGCTTGAGCAACTTTATGACAATGGGATCAAGGTCACAACAATGTAATGATCATGGACATGACACGCAAGCCTTGACTTTCTTAAATGCCTGCCAGTATAACAGTAGTATATTGTCTTAATGATATTTGTTTGACATGCCATTGACCTGTTACCAATTTGGCTTCCATGATGTAAGAGTTGTCCTCCCTTTACTGTTACCAAACTCTACGGAAGATTTGCACTTGGGATGAAGAAGAAACCTATTGAATTTAGGCTTAAAATCTCAAAGGTGAAGGTCAGTGTACAGAAAGATCTAAAATGGTTACTACATAAGTACGTAAGTTTTCCACTATCTACAGTTACCAAATTTTGTGGGAACCTTGCACATGGCATAAGAAAGAACCATATTTATATGGGGTATAAAGGTCAATATCATTGTATTTGAAAGGAGAATTTCTGTATAAAGGTCAATATCATTGTAATTAAAAGGACAATTTCTGTAAAATAATGCTAGTTCAACATCACAGCCATGTACAAAACATTAGGGATGGCATTGCATTGGTAAACAAGAAGCATGTTTATTTTGGAGTCAAAATGTCAAAGGTCAAGGTCAGTGTAACTGGAAGGTGAAATGTTTTTTTACAAAATACTTTTAGTTCTACACCACATATCAATGATTTTGGAGGGCTTGCATGAAAGAGGTCAGTTTGGGGGTCAGAAGTTAAGGTCATTATGGCTACAACAAATTGCAGAATAATATTTGTTCTGAAGTAAGTTACTTAATACAGTTTATGTGGATGGCTTGCTATCAATTCTGGAGTGAAAATCTTGTATGTTAAAGTCATGGTAAGTCTGCCTAGACACTAATAGTTTATGCACAATAAGTTTCAGAGCCTAAACTTTAACTATTTGGTTGGCAATGGGACTTGGATTGGTTGGCAATGGGACTTAGATTGGTTGGCAATGGGACTTGGATTGGTTGGCAATGGAACTTGGATTGGTTGGCACATTTAAAAAGTGTTAGAACTTTGATATATTTTAAGAAAACTTAATATCTAAGTTAGGCAAAAAAGCACTTGATTAATTTAGTATCCATTACATTAAAGAATGAGAAAGGGGCCCCAAGTGGCCGAGTGGTCTACAGCGCTCTCCATTACGGATCACTACCATCTCACCTCTGTCTGCATGGAATCGAATCTAAGATTCAGCTAATGTGGGTATGTGAGAAAGCTTGCCAGTAGCTTCTTGTGGCTTGATGGTTCTTTCCATGGGTTTTCCCGGGTTTTTCCTCCACTAATAATGCTGGCCACCATGTATAGCCTATCATGTGCTGAATAATGGCGTTAAACCATACAACAACATTACATTAAAGGATGAAAATGTTTAAATTCTCTTTTCTTTTATATTTTTCAGTCTTGCAGTTTTTTATACACTTTATGGATATGAGGTCTGAAGATAAGTAAGATAATGTTGACTAATTAATTAAATTAAGAAACTGATCTGCAATGTACACACATGCAATGTACACACATGCACTGTACACACATGCAATGTACACACATGCAATGTACACACATGTGCATAACAGCAAAGTTGGAGTTACCTCCTTTCCACATCTTAGTGCAAATATCCAGTGATACCCATATCAGGGTATGTACAGAATTGTTTGTTGGGGGTGGCAAACATGTAGTGGTCATGGATGTAGACTAGCACCTGCTTCAATTGGCACTCAGCATTAAGAGGTTAGTGTTAGGACTTTTTGGCCTGGTGTCAGGATAAAACATGATAGGACATTATGATTCCTGTCTGTGGCATGATGCCCCAGTGCACTATATACTGCCACACCTTGTAGCAGTATACTGAGATATTTTTTAAAAGCTATGTCTAGACTCCAAATCACATACAGACAGATGTACACTAAGAAAAGTTCAGAAGTGAAATCTGGGTCCACCCCACCCTTCCTCCTGTGTGTGGGCATTAATGTTCCACAGTTAACCATGGCCGTCTAGAGTGTTGGTCAACAATTGGTCAATGTGCCAATTCATGGTAATCTTGTCAAAACTCTTAATAAGTGCATCAATTAACTAGTATGATGTTGACCAAACTGCAAAAAACATGTCTACCTACCATGTGTACATACTTTGAAGTCAAATCAAACTGCAAACAACAAAGATCCCGAACTGCAGCGGCATAATGAACCTGCAGATTAGGGTCTGTGTTGTTTGTTCTTTTGATTACTCTTAACAAACTACACAGACCCAGATCTGCTGGCACATAATGGGCCAACAGATCTGGGCCTGTGGAGTTTGCAATTGGACTCTACTTATAAGCAAGTACATACAGTAATCTTGTTGACTTGCTCTCAAATGGCTATGTGAGTTTTCAACAGAGACTAGTTAAATGTATAATTGATTTTTCATTGGGATGAAAGGTGCTATGGAAGCAACAGTGCAAGACATTTCTGTTTGAACAAGAAAAATACATCTTCTAATGTCTGGCATTGCATAACATATAAGGGAAATTAATCTATGAGCCTTCAAATGTAATACTGTTTCATCTCACCTCTGTCTGCATGCGTTCAACTCTTCTTGGATTTGGCCATTGTGGGTATGTGAGAAAGCTTGCCAGTAGCTTCTCATGGGTCGGTGGTTCTTTCCGGGGTTTTGCAGGTTCTTCCTCCACCATTAATACTGGCTGCCATGTATAGCCTATATTGTGCTGAAAAATGGCGGTAAACCATCAAAAAAACAAAAAACTCTCCCAGTAAAATGTTAGCTACCACATACAAGGGCTTGTACACTATTCTGAATGGTTATTTCAAGCTTAAGGTACTGTATTCTGTCAAGTTTTTTATGTTTTACACTTGTGCTTGATTGTTTTAAAATGTGGCAACTAAAACAGTGTTCAGTGTAAAAATAAATGCTTGGAGATGTATTCATTAAACTAAAATCTAACATCATTAACCTGTATAGAAAATACAAGTAAAATCTAACATGGTTCACCTGTATAGAAAATCCAATTATTCAAGGTTTCTTCATGTCACCTGTACAGAAAATCCAAGTAAGATCTAACATGGTTCACCTGTTTTGAAAATCCAAGTATTCAAGGATTCTTCATGTCACCTGTACTAGAAAATCCAAGTATTCAAGGTTTCTTCATGTCACCTGTATTAGAAAATCTAAGTATTCAAGGTTTCTTCATGTCACCTGTATAGAAAATGCAAGTAAGATCTAACATGGTTCACCTGTATAGAAAATCCAAGTATTCAAGGTTTCTTCATGTTACCTGTATGGAAAATCCAAGTATTCAAGGTTTCTTCATGTCACCTGTATGGAAAATCCAAGTATTCAAGGTTTCTTCATGTCACCTGTATGGAAAATCCAAGTATTCAAGGTTTCTTCATGTCACCTGTATGGAAAATCCAAGTAGTCAAGGTTTCTTCATGTCACCTGTATGGAAAATCCAAGTAGTCAAGGTTTCTTCATGTCACCTGTATTGAAAATCCAAGTATTCAAGGTTTCTTCATGTCACCTGTATGGAAAATCCAAGTATTCAAGGTTTCCTCATGTCAGAGTCACATGATTAGTTATCAGAACCAAAAGTGAACCAGTCTAAATTTAGTAACAAAGTTTTAAAGTCTAAATGTACCTCCCCGTGCTCCCCCTGATGCATAACACACATACATGCTGGATAATGTATCACACTTTATTGAGTGTCTTTACAGTATTGTTGTTGTTACGGGGTTTAATGCGATTTTTCAGCACAAGATAGGCTGTACATGGTGGCCAGTATTAGTGATAAAGGAAGAACACAGGAAAACGTCGGAAAGAACCATCAAACCACAAGAAGCTACCGGCAAGCTTTCTCATGTAATCATACTAGATACTCGAACCCATGCAGACAGATGTGAGATGGCAGTGATCAGTAATGGTGAGCACTATAGACCACTCGGACACTCGGAGCCCCTGTCTTTACAGCGAGAGGCCACTGTCATATATTAAATTTTATATTATATAGCTGTTTTTATTCATCATTTGAAAATGTCTGATTACTGGGTCTGAGAAGAAAATAGATTTAATTTTCCAAGAGGCTTGTTTTGTTTGAATCCTGCTTTACATTGGATTAGATTCCTTTGATGTGCACTGCCAAAGAGATATAATTGAATCTTCTTTTGATTTACTTTTGTTTTCCCTCAAGTTTAACTACAAAACTCATTTCCTTTTGGTGGATCTGAATGGTTTTAATTATATGCTGTGAATATGCCCATGGTGCACTGTAATTATTAGCCTTAAGTTGGCAGATTTATGAGATGTATGTGGTAAATTTATATTTTCATTCCATCATTAGATGTACACATGTTTTGAATGAAGTGCTAAATTCCATTTTTTGTAAATATGAAAAGAATTTTGGCATTATTGGGTTTGAATGCCTCAAACTGTTTATATACATATATATATATATATATATATATATATATATATATATATATATATATATATATATATATATATATATATATATATATATATATATATATATATATATATATATATATCTATCAATATATATATATATATATATATATATATATATATATATATATATATATCTATATATCTATCAATATATATATATATATATATATATATATATATATCTATATATCTATCAATATATATATATATATATATTGTTACGTATATTTGATTGAAATCATTTAATTTTGTTTGTCAGATTAAAATTTGACATTTTCAGTTTAAAATTTGTTGGTTGGGAGAGTTTTCTAAAAATGGATGACCTATACACTCTACAAGTAAACAACAAATGTTAACCTCATTTTCTGACCTTGCTTCAGAGTGTAAACAAGCTTCTAAAATGATTGGTTGATTCCAAGGACATTAGAGCTTTATTTTTAAAATGATTGGTTGATTCCAAGGACATCTGTCTAGATCATGCTGGTTACGTGATTTCTTGAACGTGAGATTGTTCTGGGAGATTCTGGAAGGTCGTGACCCTTTTCCTGTTTACGTAAAAACAGGGATTTAAATTATTGTTTGGGAGAGAACAGTTCAGTAGTTAGTCCCAGCTTTGTAATACAAAGATGTGTTTTATTGTTTGAGTGTAAATCATTTCAATTCGTTTGGGATCAAGAGGAATTTATTGTGTTATTTATCTACAAATTACTTGTGGCCATTTGGATTATTATAAAATTAAAACTGACTTCATCACGTGACATCATCATCCATATTGGATTACATCATTAAGATTCAAACGGGGAACTATGAATACATTTTATTATCAAGACTCTTGCAATTCCACTAGTGGATTATATTGTGAATTCTCTTTTGGATTAATTTTTGGACTTGATTCTCTAAAACCATAAGTTTATTGATTTTCTTTTATGAAAAATTTGTACTTAATGAATTGTTTATTAAATTTTACAAGCTTGTTATTTTCATTTCTTTCTGTGTTGCTGCTTTTTCGAGCCCAAGAACGTAACAATATATATATATATATATATATATATAGAGAGAGAGAGAGAGAGAGAGAGAGAGAGAGAGAGAGAGAGAGAGAGAGAGAGAGAGAGAGAGAGAGAGAAGATACACACACAAAGTACTCCCTCGTTTTAATGGTGTCCATGGAAGTCTTTATAACACTATCCATGAGAACCATAGAGTGTATGGTCTTGTAATGAGAACCATAGTGTACTGTCTTGTAATGAGAACCATAGAGTGTACTGTCTTGTGATGAGAACCATAGAGTGTACTGTCTTGTGATGAGAACCATAAAGTGTACTGCCTTGTGATGAGAACCATAGAGTGTACTGCCTTGTGATGAGAACCATAGAGTGTACTGTCTTGTGATGAGAACCATAGAGTGTACTGTCTTGTGATGAGAACCATAGAGTGTACTGTCTTGTGATGAGAACCATAGAGTGTACTGTCTTGTAATGAGAACCAAAGAGTGTACTGCCTTGTGATGAGAACCATAGAGTATACTGTCTTGTGATGAGAACCATAAAGTGTACTGCCTTGTAATGAGAACCATAGAGTGTACTGCCTTGTGATGAGAACCATAGAGTGTACTGTCTTGTGATGAGAACCATAGAGTGTACTGTCTTGTGATGAGAACCATAGAGTGTACTGTCTTGTGATGAGAACCTTAGAGTGTACTGTCTTGTGATGAGAACCTTAGAGTGTACTGTCTTGTAATGAGAACCATCTTGTGATGAGAACCTTAGAGTGTACTGTCTTGTAATGAGAACCATAGAGTGTACTGTCTTGTGATGAGAACCATAGAGTGTACTGTCTTGTGATGAGAACCATAGAGTGTACTGTCTTGTGATGAGAACCATAGAGTGTACTGTCTTGTAATGAGAACCATAGAGTGTACTGTCTTGTAATGAGAACCTTAGACTGTACTGCCTTGTAATGAGAACCATAGAGTGTACTGTCTTGTGATGAGAACCATAGAGTGTACTGTCTTGTAATGAGAACCAAAGAGTGTACTGTCTTGTGATGAGAACCATAGAGTGTACTGTCTTGTGATGAGAACCGTAGAGTGTAATGTCTTGTGATGAGAACCATAGAGTGTACTGTCTTGTAATGAGAATCATAGAGTGTACTGTCTTGTGATGAGAACCATAGAGTGTACTGTCTTGTGATGAGAACCATAGAGTGTACTGTCTTGTGATGAGAACCATAGAGTGTACTGTCTTGTAATGAGAACCATAGAGTGTACTGTCTTGTGATGAGAACCATAGAGTGTACTGTCTTGTGATGAGAACCATAGAGTGTACTGTCTTGTAATGAGAACCATAGAGTGTACTGTCTTGTAATGAGACTACCTTATAATTATGTTTGATTAATCATCCCTCATTATCTTGCTGTCCAAATAGTACATTATATACTTTGACTATGCATGTTAGAATGTATACTTGGACTATGCATGTTAAAATATATACTTGGACTATGCATGTTAGAATGTATACTTGGACTATGCATGTTAAAATATATACTTGGACTATGCATGTTAGAATGTATACTTGGACTATGCATATTAAAATATTTACTTGGACTATGCATGTTAGAATGTATACTTGGACTATGCATGTTAAAATATATACTTGGACTATGCATGTTAGAATGTATACTTGGACTATGCATGTTAAAATATATACTTGGACTATGCATGTTAGAATGTATACTTGGACTATGCATGTTAGAATGTATACTTGGACTATGCATGTTAGAATGTATACTTGGACTATGCATGTTAGAATGTATACTTGGACTATGCATGTTAGACTGTATGCATGTTAGAATGTATACTTGGACCATGCATGTTAAAATATATACTTGGACTATACATGTTAGAATGTATACTTGGACTATGCATGTTAAAATATATACTTGGACTATACATGTTAGAATGTATACTTGGACTATGCATGTTAGAATGTATACTTGGACTATGCATGTTAAAATATATACTTGAACTATGCATGTTAGAATGTATACTTGGACTTTGCATGTTAAAATATATACTTGGACTATGCATGTTAGAATGTATACTTGGCCTATCACTTAACAAAATGGGATTCATGTCAATACTCACTTATAACAGAAATTGTGCTATAGTGAGGTGTAGTATAGAGAGGGAATGCTTTTTTAAGCTAAACAGTAATGTCATTCATATTGATATAAATTTGGAAAGTATCCACAATTCAAATATTCGTCTTCCCACTGCCAGAATCTGCAATGTCTCAGGCAATGTATTCTTGACTTGCAGCCAGGGCACCAGAATGGTGTAGGTCTGATTTCCACCATATGATCAGCCTATTATAAAATAAAATGAAACATTCCATCTGTACAAAGCGTTCTGTTCAGATTGACACGAATAATGAAATGACAGTGAAATGAGACTTGGGCAGACACCACTCAAATGTGTGACTTGGGCAGACACCACTAGAAGGTGTGACTTGGGCAGACACCACTAGAAGGTGTGGAAAATGAGATTCAATGACAAGTTGTTTCTTAACAAAGGTTTATTCCTCATGAATTTTTATTGTAATCAACATTGATAAAGCTGCTGTGTAATAGAGGTGATCTATAACATATATTTGTCTATACATGTATTTAAATTTATTTCTGTCCCTATGTATGTATGTATGTATGTATGTATGTATGTATGTATGTATGTATGTATGTATGTATGTATGTATGTACATGTATGTATGTATGTATGTATGTATGTATGTATGTATGTATGTATGTATGTATGTATGTATGTATCTATGTATGTATCTATCTATCTATCTATCTATCTATCTATATATATATATATATATATATATATATATATATATATATATATATATATATATATATATATATATATATATATATATATATATATATATACTGTATATATGGTTAGGCAAACAGGGACACTAATATTTATTATTGAAGTTTTGTTTGGGGAGTGGAAAAGATTGTGTATGACATTTCATCCTAAAACATTAGCTGCCTTGGTGATTAGACAGCTGACATTAATAAAGGGGGAGGGGATTGCTGAACTGAAGAGATGGATGAAACAAAACTAGTTGAGATGGGAGGGGGGACTTTAACCTGTTTGATACTGTACATATCTGCATTGTAACAATTAGATTTAAATTGAAGGTCACTGTTTCAGGGTTCACATGTGTTCTAAGCAATAAACCAGGTCTGTAATGATAATTTGTAAACTACAGATACTTTTCTGTTAAGTTTTCCAATGTTAGCTGCTTGGGGGAATCCTCATTATTGTGATGTGGGCTGTAAAATTGCTGCAATAATTTAAGGATGTCAGAATTGACTGTGTGCTGACTGATCTAAAAGCAGAGGTTGGTGGAATGAAACTGAAGTTATTTCCAGGCACACTCTGTGCCGAAGTATACTACAGTATTGAAGTTAACCTGTTTATCTCTTTACCAGTGCTGGACTTGCACTGCCTCCTACAGTGAAGAGCCAGCAGAGAAAATCAAAATTCAACTCTCAGATCAACTTTGCTTTTTCACCTGTACCTGGGTTTGACAGGCTGTGTTAAATTGGTGCTTCTTTAGTTGCATCACTAGCTGGCATTATGCCGTTAACTTGTCTTCCACAATATATTTTGAAACAGGAAACAGGTTGGTGGGGGCTATTCTATTCTCGCAGTTTGAAGGCTGAGTGCCTAATCTAACCATGGAGAAACCATGCTGCTGGAGCCATGTTAAAATTTGTTTCGACTAAGTCCACCCGGAATAAACTGGGTGGAATTTCGCGACCTCAGGAGAGGTCAAACACACAGTACCTTCTGGACCACACATCTGACCAATATACAGCTTCCAGGCCAGGTGGATTAGTGACACACCACTTGCATCCACAGGAAAGAGGATATGCTATTCCTAGGCAAACTGGACAACAGGTCAGAGTCACCCCCTTTGATTATTCAAATAGGAGTTCTGTTTCCATGGTAAACCATGTGCCTGAAGGCAGAGGTCATGGAGGGGGTATGAGATCAAGTGTTTCAAAAGAGCATGAGATTATTCAGCCACACGGAAGATCATCAAGTGTATTTTTAAGAGAAAATGTATATGATCACGCAGTACCAATATCTCCAATCTTCTCAATAGATGGAAGAAATGTTCATTTAGAAAAACCTGGGCAATCTGGCCAGAATCTACATAATGGTCCAATGGCTGAAAATATTCCAGACTACGATGTACTGACTGATTCTCAGCCCCCTCCACGGCGCCCCTTACATCTCAAGCCTCCCATTGTACCACATAAAACTCGTCATGTGCATTTGGGAAGAGGGGCACATGGTTTAGCCATGTGTGAAGATGGAATAACTCTGCGACCTGGAGTTTCTTACAGTCAAAGTAAGGCACGTCAAATAACACATAGCCCTGTATCTCATCGCAGTTCCGTGTCCAGAGATATACATCATGTTACATGGGACCCTGGAATTGTTAATGGAACTTGCCATGTACCAACCTCTGTAAAGTTAGATCATGGTGGACTTGAGATGAAAAAGAGAAGTCCACTTAGGGAAGAGACAGGGATACTTGGAATACCAAAATTTCCTGTGGATGATTCTCAATTTAAAGAGTCAGCAGATCATTTCACTGGCGATATCAAAGATGAACATTTTACAGCTAATTCAACTTCCCCACCAGGGGGCACTGAGGCAAAAAAGTCAAAGATAAATCCTAATGTGACAATCATTCGACCGAAAGTTCGCTATTCACACTTGACATATGTAACTCAGCCCATGGAGTATACACCTGTAGGTGTACCACTGGGATGTAAGTACATCATGTACCATCCTGGATCTACTGTAAGTAATAAAGATCATATATCATTTGGACAAGGGTCAGGTTTCCATGACAATAGGGTCACCCCAACAAGTACTGCTTCTATTAGAGATGGGTCTAATATAATTACAAACACCAGTGTGCCCCCTTCAGTCTATGGAATTCCTTCTGAAAAAAGTGAGGATGTAAACAATTTATATCAGTCACCTTATAGCCAACCACTGTCACCTATCTCATGCTTTCAGCCAACAAGAACTGAATCATATTTAACTACAGATCACATGGATGTATTACACTACTATCCTGACAATTACCCACAATACATCCCACCTGAGACCCTTGAAACTTTTGTGACCTTGGGTCATCCAGTGCCTTCCTACACCACAGATGAACGTTTCACTCGAAATGGAGGACCAAATGCAACTAGTACACCAGTGTCAACATTACCAAAGCACCCAGGCTCTGTGTATGACACTTCTTTAAGTGTACAGGATTCAGCTTATGATAACATCCAAGGTCAAACACAAATTCAGGAAATTCCTGTGTCTGTTTATCAAACTTATAGGGAAAAGTGTTCGTATAGAGAATACGATTCCATGGATGATGACGAGGTGTTCAGCAATGCTGATCTTTTAGCACCACTTCCTGGACCAAGTGTGTTTGCCGAAGACAGAAAGAACAAGTCAGCACGTAGAAGTTTGGATAAATATTTCCAGGAGGCTGCAGAGACAGATGTGAGTATAAATGTTTAAGTGTTCATTCTTAATATACTAAACTCCCAATATATTAAAATCTGTTTAAAAACAATCATTCAGATCCAGATCTGCCTTGGGGTAATGTTACAACAGGACTAGGTCAGTTTGTAGTTTACAGTAAGTTATAAATAGAAAGAACACCTTAGTCCTAGATATGCTATTGTGTAATGTGCCAGCAGATCTGGGTCTGTTTGCAGATGAACAAGTTGCTCCCCACCTTTTCTTTTGGACACCACTAGCCATTTTAGAAAAAGTCAGAAAACAGCTTTTTGGTCTACACCTGTGTGCTGTTGGCAATATATCATAAATAGAATAAAAGCATAGACCCTGATACACTGGTACATCATGTAATGGCATATCTTAAGTGTGTATTACTATCAAGACTCATGCCCATGTTGACACAGGTAAGATGTGACTGATTACCTTAGTCCATTCTTTTGCCTTGTGCCCCTGAGATAAAATAAAAGAAAATATATATATATATATATATATATATATATATATATATATATATATATATATATATATATATATATATATATATATATATATATATATATATATATATATATATATATATATATATATATATTCTTGTTACAGTTACTTGTATGAGATGAAGAATGATTATTAATTGGGCTATTCTTATAAATTACTTTAATTTTTGCATGAGATTAAGTCTATCAGCAGATGAAAATAGTCTAACATTGCATATTTAATTTAATACAATGATTTTCCACTCTATATTTCAAGCTGCAAAAATGTTTTTTTCCCATATGTTTTCAATACATAGCCTGTAGATAATCAAAGGTTAGTCATACACCTCAGGTATTTGAACACAGTATACCTATCAAAGAAAATCAGTCATACACCACAGGTACTTGAACACAGTTCAGGTACCTATCAAAGAAGATCAGTCATACACTCTAGGTATTTGAACACAGTGTACCTATCAAGCAAAGTCAGTCTTACACCACAGGTACTTGAACACAGTTCAGGTACCTATCACAGAAGGTCATTCATACACCTCAGGTATTTGAACACAGTGTACCTATCAAGCAAAGTCAGCCTTATGCCCCAGGTATTTTGAACACAGTAGACTTGTTAGAGATACATCTTTATTTCTGATTATTAGACTTTTTCCTAACCTCAGAGCATAAATATCTTAAATATCTTATAGTTCTAACTTTCAGCAATATCACACCGCGTTCATCCATGACAACTTTTGATCATGTGACTTATACTCTGCGTAAAGGAAAAACTCTAATAATAATTAATTTGCCAGTCAAGGAAGCAACCTTTTCAGTTGTCTTTACTAGTTTGTTATTTGATTTGATTCTTTTCCCTAGAAGTTGGACTTTACCTCCTTATCTTTTCTACTTCTTGATTTTGTTTCTTATCTTTCAATCACCAGCTTCATAGCAACTTGTGTTGATCAGTGCTTGTCATATTTCCTACACATAAAGATACTGTAAGATTCACTCTCATTAAATGATGTAGAGAGAATCTTTCAGGAACAGAATAATACTCAATGCTTGTTTGAAGATAAAAAGCAATAACCCACTACAGCCCTTTTATTTTGCCACCATTCCATCCAAGTGTTTTATCTTCAGCCAGAGAGATAAAGATGTTCATTTATTTCATGTTAATCTTCAGTACAACTTATTGATTGACTGCACATGCTGCAGTCGTTATACATGTGGAACACATTATGATGGGCAACCAACACAATCATCATTTTTAGGTGGGTTGGGGTGCAGGTGTGTTTAAAGGCACTTTTAACATAATTATTGGGTATATCATACTGAAGAAATGGGAGTTTAGTGTCTTGTCCAAAAACACATCAAAGCAGTTGGCTCAGGATAAATTGTGTGGGTATTGAACTCACTGCTTTGGGATTGAGAGTCTGTTACTCTACCTGTTGAAGTGTACTATGTTTTGGAAGAGGGAGCCTTATGATAAATGTATTACTCCCCCATTATAACACATGAGGGCAATTGGATATACCAAGTTCATAGTGAGTTTGCCTTATACAGCACTCCTTCATTATAATGCTGTCTTGGGAGTCATAGAGCATATTATAGTGAATCTGCCATATACATCATTCCCTTATTATAATGCTGTCATGGAAACCACATAGAAGAAAATATATACTGCCATATACATCATTCCATTATTATAATGCTGTCATGGAAACCAGATAGAAGGAAATATATATTGCCATATACATCATTCCCTTATTATAATGCTGTCATGGAAACCAGATAGAAGGAAATATATACTGCCATATACATCATTCCCTTATTATAATGCTGTCATGGAAACCAGATAGAAGGAAATATATACTGCCATATACATCATTCCCTTATTATAATGCTGTCATGGAAACCAGATAAAAGGAAATATATACTGCCATATACATCATTCCATTATTATAATGCTGTCATGGAAACCAGATAGAAGGAAATATATACTGCCATATACATCATTCCATTATTATAATGCTGTCATGGAAACCAGATAGAAGGAAATATATACTGCCATATACATCATTCCCTTATTATAATGCTGTCATGGAAACCAGATAGAAGAAAATATATACTGCCATATACATCATTCCCTTATTATAATGTTGTCATGGAAACCACATAGAAGAAAATATATACTGCCATATACATCATTCCCTTATTATAATCATATATATGGGTATTATTGAGCATACAGCCTTACAATGAGAGCACTTTATTATGAAGTAAATAATATATGTAATACCTGCCTTATAAAAATACCTGTGCTATGATGAAGGATTGAGAGAGAGAGAGAGAGAGAGAGAGAGAGAGAGAGAGAGAGAGAGAGAGAGAGAGAGAGAGAGAGAGAGAGAGAGAGAGAGAGAGAGAGAGAGATGCTTTATTACAATTCAGTTTCAGGTATTGCACAGTACTGGTTTTGAGTCCCTTTGACCAATATTACAGATTTTAGAAAACAATGAAAATATTTTTCAAAAATATATTAACATTTATTAGCTGATAATTGTATATGAAAATGATTGTATTTGAATTGGTAAAATGAAGGATAACATAGGTTGAAAGAACACAGCTATGAAGCTTGTATTACATATTTATTTTCTTTTTAAATTTGGTTTAACCAAATTAATAAATACATGTAACAAGGAAAATTAATTTGCATTCATTTTGACACATTTGATTTAGTTTTTTCTTCCTTCTTCTCCAACACAAAAGTATCGGTCAATGTTTTGATAATTCTTGCTATTCTGCAGGTTGTTACATAACACATTAAGCAGTAATGTGTTTCTTTACATTTTCACAGCCAGAATTACCAGTATTTTCATGAATTTGTGTATCATTCTCGCTATATACAGTAGAACCTGTCTTGAAAGACCACCCCTTCTGCCAGACAGTAATGTTCTCTCAAGACAGGTGGTCTCTCATAACAGGTCATAACACTATATAATCAATAGATCTGTGCATTGAGGTTCTGATCTCCCAAAAGAGGTGACCTCCCATAACAGTGGTCTCACAAGACAGGTTGTACCTTAATGCATCTCAACTGCCATGCCACATTGTGCCAAGGGCAAGCTGTAATGGAATCCATGATCATGTCATAGTTATAATACAGAACTGCATTATACAGGTATACAGTTTAGCAAGTGACCACTTTATAAAAGATATGGAACTATACAGTGAAGAAATATCAATAAAATTTAAATTACACAGAATTTATTATATGGTAAAAGATATTTGTATTAAAGTTGTGTTCTGTCTTTCTTAAACTGTTCATAAGAGCATAACAGTGATGTGCATTTTAATAGAGGGAGTTTTATAGGGAGGGAGTTGTATAGTGAGGTTTGATACAACTAGGATGTGTCCTGATAGTGCATTGAAACACGAAATATAATTTTCAAATGAACTGAAATTTAATTATTTATTTTCGTGAGAAAAGCTTGAAAATATTATATTAAGTTATGCGATTCATAATCATACCTGCAGTGGTATACATAGAGACTGTGTAATGAGGGACCTACAGCATTGCATTTAGGGCTGTATATCAAGGCCCCACTGTAGCGGGACACTAAGATTGCATATACTGAGACACCACTGCATGTGTAAGATACCATATTCTTTAAGAGGGTCCATTCTGTTAGAGGGATGGAGAGAGAGAGAGAGAGAGAGAGAGAGAGAGAGAGAGAGAGAGAGAGAGAGAGAGAGAGAGAGAGAGAGAGAGAGAGAGAGAGAGAGAGAGACACAGACAGACAGACAGAGAGAGAGAGAGAGAGAGAGTGTGTGTGTGTGTGTGTGTAATATTTACTACACAGATCTGAATATTCTACTTGCTAGTCCAAATAGATACAGTTTAGTAAATTGATAGGAGTTAGTCCAAATAGATACAATTTAGTAAATTGATAGGAGTTAGTCCAAATAGATACAGTTTAGTAAATTGATAGGAGTTAGTCCAAATAGATACAATTTAGTAAAGGATTACCTAGATAACGGGATCTGTAATGCATTTACAATTTAAATCAATTATAACTTAGGACTTTTTTATCCAGTTTGCATAAACTTTATACATTTTACTTTATTGTATTCGGTCAACCACCATGATTTTATCCAGGAAGGAAACAGGCAATTTTTTAAATAGTTCTACTGTTTGAAGGCAGAGCATTCTTCTCATTTACAATAGGTCAATTCTAAAATAAGCCAACCACACACAGAATTAATAATGAAAACTATAATGCCTACTAACTCCTATATGCAAGGTTGCTTTGTATGCAAGATAATGGTAGTAAAATATCAAAGTTCGGTCTTGGAAAATCTGCAATATGAGATACAGCAACAGTCTTGCACAGTTGTTTTTATTATTGGACTTCACATAGTTAAATGTATGACTGACATTTACAATATAGATAATGATACAAGCTGGTGTGGTGCACTCCATCCTAGTCGTTAGTGGGATTTTGAAACAGTGAAATGGTTGGGTGGGGGTAGACATAGAATGCTAGATGTTAGCTCAGTCAAAAACATAAGAAAGCAAACTTGAAAAATGTTTATTGGCATAGCTCAAACAAACTAGCTCAAATGCAGTTGTAATTTCCTCATTTACTGACAAGTAATTCCCATTTTAATTAATATAAGGTTGGGGCAGGCTGACAAGTAATTCCCATTTTAATTAATAGAAGGTTGGGGCAGGCTGACAAGTAATTCCCATTTTAATTAATAGAAGGTTGGGGCAGGCTGACAAGTAATTCCCATTTTAATTAATAGAAGGTTGGGGCAGGCTGACAAGTAATTCCCATTTTAATTAATAGAAGGTTGGGGCAGGCTGACAAGTAATTCCCATTTTAATTAATAGAAGGTTGGGGCAGGCTGACAAGTAATTCCTATTTTAATTAATAGAAGGTTGGGGCAGGCTGACAAGTAATTCCCATTTTAATTAATAGAAGGTTGGGGCAGGCTGACGAGTAATTCCCATTTTAATTAATATAAGGCTGGGGCAGGCTTAACTCATCACACATAGGATAAAATTTTCACCTGAGATAGGGATCTTGTTACTTCTGATTTAATTAAAGCATATCAGATTCTGAAAATATGTTATTGCCAGATGATTCATTGATGTACAAAAGATATTTTGGATTTTGGATTAATTTGCTGCCACATGAACAAATAGTAAAAATTGGACATTTTTCATATTAGACTCATAATATCTTCTCTTGGTCTCTGTTTCGTGTCCCTATTTTTCTCCAAATCTCAAACTTATCCTACCTTTTGTGCAAGTTTCTCTGTCCATATGCCATTTGGAAACGTCTGCTTTGCATCTGTAAGAGGAAGTCTAATATCCAGACAAACTCCTGGTCTGGAAACAGAGAGCTCAAAAAGTCGTATCTTTAAAAATCAACTTTTTCATCTGTATTTTTTAAACCTGAGGAAATTGTCTACATTACTTAGCATCATTGCAATGCTATGTCCTTCTTTTTTTTCTTCTAATAACAATGGCATCTGTCTATTGTGAATTTGAATGATTTAAAATACCCAGGAACAAGGAACTACTTTATGATACAACAGCCTGTCTTTAGTTATTTCATCAGTCTGTTATTTCATGATAATGGTAAATACTCTTACCTTTTTGGTTTTGTTTCCATAAATTTTGTTAAACATTTCAGGTGTAGTGAGAAATATTCAATTTCAGCTGAATCATAAATTCATACTTTTACATGATGTTGTTAATAGTTTTCTCTTTAAAAAATACAAGAACAAAAAAAAATAATCACATATTTTTATGGATTGATGTTGCACTGAAAGATGGAGGATGTGAAAAGTCATAATAAATAGTATGTACCTGTTCAGATAAGAATCATCAGTGCCATCTGTCAGTCATGGAAGATAGTTGCTGTACTGTCAAAGAAGATAATGTTTTAGCAGAATGTTTGCCTCACACAAAAACTTTAGCATTTTTACACACACAACCTTGACATTAAGTGTTGACAACAGTGACACAATTGATGACAGACAATGGCACCACTTTGCCTCCCTTTTCGCCTCAAAAAAGGTGCCCATTTATCCTCACTTAGAAGTCGAGCATGACTGCAAACTGTACAGACCCGTATCTACCTCACATAATGTGACAGCAGATCTGGGTCTTTCAAGTTTGGTAGGCATAGTCCATATAACAAATATACCTGGTCTGCAGGTGCAGCATGATACAGCAAATCTGGATTTTTGCTGTTTGCAGTTTGAATTCACTTATAAGTGAGTATATATGGTACACAGAATAAGACTTCTTAGAAATTTTAAGTGAGTACATATGGTACACAGAATAAGACTCCTTAGAAATTTTAAGTGAGTACATATGGTATACAGAATAAGACTCCTTAGAAATTTTAAGACTAAGAAATTTTGGGATACTGATAATATTTTAATTCTCTACAAGGAGAAAATAAATTGGCACAATGAGTAGGCAGTTACTATAAATGTCTACCATATTGCTAAAATAACTTTTCTTGGCTGAATCACTTTAAATTCTTTTTTTATAGCTCACAGCAAGAATGTTTTGAAGAAATTTAGAAGATAGGGATTGTAGCCAGCATAATGATAAGTTAGAGTTAGTGAAATTCCAACATGACTATAGTTGTTTTTCTCACTGGACCATGGATCCTGCATTGATAATACAAATTTGATCAGAAACAGATTGTGTACTTTGAAAATTTAACTTTTATCACAAAGCTTCATGCAGTGTGGAATTTTTAAGAAAGATGGCTGAGAGCTGAAAAATTGAATCTTCATGCATACCAGTAATGCTAATAATATTACACATATTCTTTCCTTGTCTTGATATAATGACAAATCTTAGAAGATTTAATTTGCTCTTTAGTCAAGTAACATAATATATGATGATATGTGGAAGTTCCATGTCTTCACTGCTGAATTAGTCTTTATGTTGGACCTAATCCTAATATTTAGTTTTGAGATTGAGTTAGGTTTGTCCATTGTAATCAATACTGAAACAATTATTTTGACCTCTCTGCAAAATGGCATGTCATTTGACCTCTCAGCAGAATGGTATGTGATGTGATTTTTGAACATTGGCATATAATGTGATCTCTGTAGAATGCCATGTCATGTGATCTCCGTAGAATGCCATGTCATGTGATCTCTGTAGAATGCCATGTCATGTGATCTCTGTAAAATGCCATGTCATGTGATCTCTGTAGAATGCCATGTCATGTGATCTCCGTAGAATGCCATGTCATGTGATCTTAATGTATTTCACTTTGAAGGTGGATAATTTTCTTCATATTTGAATGCATAAAGTTAAGATCCAAATTTTGAATCAGCCATTTAACATGTGATGTACTTAGCAGACCAGATTGTTAGAACTGAAGCTTAAGTTTTCTTTTGAAAATAGCCAGGTAAATACATGACATAAATTATTATAGACCTACTATTGGCTTTAAGTTGGCTACTGTCTCTAAATTTGCTATTGGTCCTACATTGGCCAATGATTTTAAAGTTCATATTGACTTTAATTTGGCTATTTGCTTTAAAATGGCTATTGACTTTAAGTTGGCTATTTATTTTTTATTTTAAAAATTGACTATTGATTTTAAATTGGCTATTGATCTTAAATACTTTGCAAAGTACTTGAAAACTTGTTAAGGTCTGACATGAAACATAGGCAATATTTAGGTATGGTTTTCCTGTGGTCATCAGGTACACTGCTCTGGTTGGGATGCAGGGAGTGACACAGTAAATACAAGCAGCTAAACCCTTGTACATCAGGGTTGGATTGCAGCTAAACCCTTGTACATCAGGGTTGGATTGCAGCTAAACCCTTGCACATTAGGCTTGGATTGCAGCTAAACCCTTGTACATCAGGGTTGGATTGCTGCTAAACCCTTGTACATCAGGGTTGGATTGCAGCTGAACCCTTGTACATCAGGGCTAAATTGTCAGAGTGAGATATTACATACAATTCAAATATACTAGCTAATCTATTACTAATCTATACTAGCTAATCTATACTAGCTAATCTATTACTAATCTATACTAGCTAATCTATTACTAATCTATACTAGCTAATCTATTACTAATCTATACTAGCTAATCTATTACTAATCTATACTAGCTAATCTATTACTAATCTATACTAGCTAATCTATTGCTCAATAGATCACACTACCTACCACATATACTCACTTATAAGTCGAGTCTTACTGCAATCTGCACAGACCCACATTTACCCTCACATAATGCATAGGCAGATCTGAGTCTATGCATTTTTTTAGGAATCAGAATAAACTGCATAGACCCTAATCTTCATTATGCATTGATAGATCAGGGTTTAGGTTGTTTACAGCTGGATTTGACTTAGAGGAGTTTATCAGTGGCAAATCAAAAACCTTCCTAACATTTTGTACAATATAAACATTCTTAAGTTCCAGCAGTGAAAGTATATTTCTCTTGGATATTTTGCCAAGTGGATCCTGGCAGGAAAGAAATAGCATTTTATCCATTTTATTGGCTAGGCTACCATAGGCTATCTTGGAAAAGGTTTTGTTAAGGATCTGGTTGTAGTCTGGATAATACATTATCTACTTTTTCACAAGGGATCTTAGAGATAAAAGAGCTCTGTATTGTGCAGCTTTTGACTGTGACCATAATACCGTGTTCTTGATTATGTTTAGCAGTATTTTAAAAAGGGAATTAGCAAGAATATTAACTGCATGATGGACCTGTACAGCATGGAGACTATGCATTCATTTTCCTTCCGAGTTACACCATTACACTGTCATGGAAGATGACAAACAAAATTTGCAACTGTAGAAAAATCTGTATGTAGGGCACAGTCTAGGGTGCACATTATTAAATATGTCCATAGGGCACAATCAAAGGTGAAGGCTATTAAACCTCTCTATAGAGCACAGTCTAGGGCACAGGCTATTAAATATGTCTATAGGGCACAATCAAGGGTGAAGGCAATTCAACGTCTCCATAGGGCACAGTCAAGGGTGGAGGCTATTAAACCAGTCTATAGGTTAATGTCAAAGTGCAGGCCATTAAACCTGTCTGTTGGCATCAGTCAGGGGTACACACTATTGAATCAGTTTATAGGACACAGTCAAGGGTGCAGGCTAATTTGTTTATATGGCACAGTCACCAGTGCAGGTTATTAAACCTGTCTTTAGGGCACAGTCAAGGTTGCAGGTTATTAAATCTGTCTATAGGGCACAGTCAAGGTTGCAGGTTATAAAACCTGTCTATAGGGCACAGTCAAGGTTGCAGGTTATTAAACCTGTCTATAGGGCACAGTCAAGGTTGCAGGTTATAAAACCTGTCTTTAGGGCACAGTCAAGGTTGCAGGTTATTAAACCTGTCTATAGGGCACAGTCAAGGTTGCAGGTTATTAAACCTGTCTATATAACACAGTCAAGGTTGCAGGTTATTAAACCTGTCTACAGGGCACAGTCAAAGGTACAGGCTATTAAGTCTGTCTTTACAACACAGTTGAAGGTGCAGACTTTTTGATCTGTCTTATGAACACAGTCAGTAGTCCAAGTTATTAAACGGGTGTCATTTTTGTTTTAATATATGAATGAACAATACAAAAATATGTTTATACATAATGTTATATATATATGGAGGTGTCTAATATTGCAGGTATAACTACAAATGTTCTGTCTATAGAGGTTTCCTTTCAATTGTGTGTATGGAGGTATCAGCTAATGTATGTTAATCATATATTTTCTGTGTCTGGATTTGTCTATTAATGCAGGTTACATATTATCTGCATGCACCTAAGTGACACATTGCATGGTAATAGCATGCAGCAAAGTGACAGATTGCATGGTAATAGCATGCAGCAAAGTGACAGATTGCATGGTAATAGCATGCAGCAAAGTGACAGATTGCATGGTAATATCCTGCAGTGAAGTGACAGATTGCATGGTAATAGCATGCAGCAAAGTGACAGATTGCACGGTATATCCTGCAGTGAAGTGACAGACTGCATGGTAATATCATACAGCAAAATGACATATTGCATGGTAATAACATGCAACAAAGTGACAGATTGCATGGTAATATCATACAGCTAAGTGACAGAATGCATGGTAATATCATACAGCTAAGTGACAGATTGCATGGTAATAGCATGCAGTGAAGTGACAGACTGCATGGTAATATCATACAATGAAGTGACAGATTGCATGGTAATATCATACAGCTAAGTTACAGATTGCAAAGGTAATATCATACAGCTAAGTGACAGATTGCATGGTAATAGCATGCGGTGAAGTGACAGATTGCATGGTAATATCATACAGCTAAGTGACAGATTGCATGGTAATATCATACAGCTAAGTGACAGATTGCATGGTAATAGCATGCAGCAAAGTGACAGATTGCATGGTAATATCATACAGCTAAGTCACAGATTGCATTATATTTGCATGCAATTAAAGTGGAAATTGATGCATATTACATTCCTGTGCAGATAATCCTTAATTTACATAAACACCATTTTATTCATAATTCTTGCATGGTCTGACTTGGAGTTACTACTACAAGCCAATTGATATACCATATATATCCATAAAGGTGTGCAGGAAATACTTTGCATATTCAGTTTTATTTTCATAAGACATTGACCTCAGTGGGTGACCTTGACCATGATGATGAGGGAATTATTATTATTCTGACATATAACACAGATGCACAGCATGTTACATCTTTGGTCTGTATAAATTCATTTTATTATTTATTAATCTGTTTGACAGACCATTAAAGCATTAAAGATTATATCATGCCACGATAATTGAAATAAAGTACCTTGTCAATAGGAACACCACTGGAGATAAGTTTTCTTTATAATAATAGAAATGTAGCTAACCCATTAAAGAGAGAGGTATATTTTGAACATGAGCAGTGAAAGCTGTTTTGACACCTATTTCTTAATATAAAGTAAAGGATTAATCCAAGGTTAATCCAGGGTTAATTAGGGTTAATCCAGGATATGACTATACAGAGCATGCATTACTGGGGAATGACAGATTAGGAAAATATCTGAATGGTGAGAAGTAATGATCTTACATTGTTTGTTAATGTTACTAAATTAAATGTAGTATATCAAGCAATACATTTATTGTCACTTTAATTTCTCAGGTGTGCAAGCTAAAGACATAGGCAAGAGAAAAGAGTTGTTTTTTAAAATGGAAGTCATGTACCTGGTCTTAAATCATTTTAATACATGCATATTGTCAAATATTTGAATCTATAAGGATTCCCCCAGTGATGTGATGAATATCAGCCAATCATCACATTTGATGTAATGCACTCTTGTGTACTGGAATTTGGTTTAGAAAGTAAGAATGTGACGAAAGCACTTTCTGGCATGCTAAGTACTTCTGTAATGATTCAGTGACAAGCTCATAACTTAACCACACAATGAAATTCATTTGTCAGCTGGATAAAATGACTGAAATTTAACTTGCTTTTAATATTTTGCTAGAATGTTATCTAGAAACCACATAAGTAATGGTGATTTACATGATATATTTTATGTCCTTGAGAAAATCAGTTGCACACTTAGATGCACAAACACACACAGACAAATATAAAGATGCACACACAGACACATACACAGACACATATAAAGATACACACAGACACATATAAAGATACACACACAGACACAAAACAAAAAAAAAAGGATTGCTCTGCTTAAGACTTGAAAGCAAATTATTTTTCCATGACCCCCGATTGATATTGATTTTGAAGCACAATTATACTTCTGTGTGTGTATGTGTGTTTGTGTGTGATGTTTCCACTTGCAAATTATACACAGTGAAAACACTGCTTCCCCTATAGGGTATACAGCTGGCTTGAATTGTCACTATGGTGCATTACTGTGGTCCATTAGGTAATTTATTTTGTCCCTGAAATGTTTGTCAAAATATTTGCTCTTTGAAGGTCAGGGAGACTTCAAGACTAATCACTGATTTGGATTAAAACTGTACATTTAAACTGTCCACAACCTTTGACCTTTAAAAAGCTCTTGTTCTGCAGAAAAATGCATCTTAAATTGTATATTTTCATAGCCCCATGATAGTATCTACAAAACATTTTTTGTAACATTGTCATATTTATATGCAACATTGTAATGTATTTGCAACATTGTAATATGTGTATTTCATTTGAGCATCTCACAGTTAATTTCATAAGCATTAAAGTGTTGTTTTACACTGAGCACAATCATGCTCAGACTCTTGACATCATTACCCAAAATGGATAGCATATTTCCTAAGCATTACCCAAAATGGATAACATATTTCCTAAGCATCACACACAATGGATAACATATTTCCCAAGCATTACACAAAAGCAATAACATATTTCCTAAGCATTACCTAAAAGCAATAACATATTTTATAAGCATTACCCAAAAGCAATAACATATTTTCTAATCATTACCCAAAATGGATAGCATATTTCCTAATCATTACCCAAAATGGATAACATATTTCCTAAGCATTACGGAAAAGGGAAGATTCATTTCCTAACCATTACCTAAAAGGTATAATGTATTTTCTAAGTATTTTCTTCAGTCAAAAAGCAGTTGCCTAATGTTACCACAGTATTTAGTAAAGAAGTAAAGTCATCAGAATGTCAGGGACCAATGGAATGAATATATTGCCATGGTCATCATGATACAGTTATACTTCCAGTTCCATATTTATGAATTAAAAGTTTCAGCCTCAGACTGGTTTCCACAGTATGACATGACAAATATTGCTCAGACTGGTTTCCACAGTATGACATGACAAAGAAATATTGCTCAGACTGGTTTCCACAGTATAACATGACAAATAAATATTGCTCAGACTGGTTTCCACAGTATTGCATGACAAAGAAATATTGCTCAGACTGGTTTCCACAATATGACATGACAAAGAAATATTGCTCAGACTGGTTTCCGCAGTATGACATGACAAAGAAATATTACTCAGACTGGTTTCCACAGTATGACATGACAAAGAAATATTGGAATTCAACAAAGATTTCCTATGCACCATTATATTCATAACCTGAATAAATTAAATTTCCAGTATTTCATATTATCATTAACTAAAGTTGTGGCCCCTGAATGCCTGCTAAGTTTATTTTCTTAAAGCAAGTTCTTCAATGTAAAATTCAGCTGGAGAAATTGTAGTATGTGTTACACCACTAACAAATCTAGCTATTGAGGAACTGAAGTGGTTCAGTAGTTATGTATCAGTTTTACAGTCTGTAAAACTGCTGCCTCTGTTGCCATGATGTTTCTCTAGAAAAGACACTTTACTGGCTTGGCACTAACTTGTTTTTAATTTGCTTAGTGTGTTATTAAAAAGCAATTAATCAACCTTTATTGGTGACAATTTTGTTCTGCTTTTCTTCCCAATATTGAGCACTACTGGTCATAAACCAGAAGAGTTTAGGGATAGCCTGTGGTCTGTTTGTCCTGAATCATTATTTAGCACAAGTTGCTGGTAACTGCCTCTACTATAAACTACTTGGAGGATTGCCAGGAAACTTTCAATGCTCATTCATGTAGAGGTCTTGTTGGCTTTAAATGAACATGGTGCCAGTGAGGCATCCAATATGGCCACAACAATTTCTTTTTTTGTTAATGCTCCTTGAAAGTCATATGAGCATTGGGTTTAAAAGACCTCGTATGATGTCTTCTTGTTCCTATATTGAAAATGGTGGTGATATGACATCCAATATGGCCACCACATCAGTCATCTTGTTATCGATATTCCTTTGCAGGGAAGTCTTATAATGTCTGGATGGTGACTGCCCCGGTGGTTTAGTGGCTAGAACATCCGCCTCAGATGCAGGAGGCATGGGTTCAATCCCTGGCTGAGTCATACCAAAGACTTTAAAAAATGGTAACAGCTGCCTCATTTGGAATGGAGTAGTAATAGGTTAGTGTTAAGACTGGTCGGCCTGAGGTCAAGATAATGTGACTGGGTGGACATCATGATACGTGTCTTCAGCATCATGCCCCAGTACCAGCCATCACTATATCAACTGCCACACAGCAGACATCGAAATGATACGACTGAAAAATTGTTAAAGCTATGTTAAAATTCGAAATAACACACACACACACAGGTCAAGTTGGTTCTAAATGATAATGGTGTTAGTCTAACCTCCAGCATCCTGAAAATGATATTATTATTTCTTGGTGGCCTCGAGTGTCTGAGTGGTCTAAGTGCTTAATGTTCTGAATCACTGCCATCTCACCTCTGTCTGAATGGGTTCAAGTCTCATGCTTGACTAATGTAGATACATGAGAAAGCCTTCTTGTGGGTTGATGGTTCTTCCTGGGGTTTTCCAGGGTTCTTCCTCCTCCAGTAACACTGACTACCTTGTATAACCTATATTGTGCTAAAGAATAGCATTAAACCCAACAACAGCAACAACATTACTACTTCACTCTGATGGATAGTCGTATCAACATGGGTCTTCACCATGGCTTTTATGTTCTGAAGTGAAATGATGCAGATATTATATCAAAAATGGTCAGTATAGTAGCCATCTTGAAAGTCTTCTTATCAATATTCCTTCTGACTGAATGGTAGCCATCTTGAAAGTCGTCTTATCAAAAGTCTTCTTATCAATATTCCTTCTGACTGAATAGTCATAGGGTTTAATCATAAAACAACTTGTGATATCCAGCTGGTTGTATTACATGCAATATGGCCACCATGATAGATATCTAGAAAAATGTTTTTAGCTCAAGAATGTCAGATGGTCTCAGCTTAAAAATGAAACATTCTTATCTTGGTTCCTGTAAATTCATTTTAGCCTGTGGACCACCAGTCTCTTCAAGGGTCTCTTGTTTTCTTTTCTTATTGTCAGATAAGTGCAGTAGTTTTATTCTATATCATTGCATTAATTAATGCATCATGAAATGGAATATTATATTTGCTCTGTGAATGATATATTAATGAAAATGTTATGTAATTCAGCATTTAGGTTACATACCAAGTTAGATATTTAAATAGTGCAAGCAAGATATAAGTGATGTGGTTTTTAAATAGTGCAAGCAAGATATAAGTGATGTGGTTTTTAAATAGTGCAAGCAAGATATAAGTGATGTGGTTTTTAAATAGTGCAAGCAAGATATAAGTGATGTGGTTTTTAAATAGTGCAAGCAAGATATAAGTGATGTGGTTTTTAAATTGTGCAAGCAAGATATAAGTGATGTGGTTTTTAAATAGTGCAAGCAAGATATAAGTGATGTGGTTTTTAAATAGTGCAAGCAAGATATAAGTGATGTGGTTTTTAAATAGTGCAAGCAAGATATAAGTGATGTGGTTTTTAAATAGTGCAAGCAAGATATAAGTGATGTGGTTTTTAAATAGTGCAAGCAAGATATAAGTGATGTGGTTTTTAAATAGTGCAAGCAAGATATAAGTGATGTGGTTTTTAAATAGTGCAAGCAAGATATAAGTGATGTGGTTTTTAAATAGTGCAAGCAGGATATAAGTGATGTGGTTTTCAAATAGTGCAAGCAAGATATAAGTGATGTGGTTTTTAAATAGTGCAAGCAAGATATAAGTGATGTGGTTTTTAAATAGTGCAAGCAGGATATAAGTGATGTGGTTTTTAAATAGTGCAAGCAAGATATAAGTGATGTGGTTTTTAAATAGTGCAAGCAAGATATAAGTGATGTGGTTTTTAAATAGTGCAAGCAAGATATAAGTGATGTGGTTTTTAAATAGTGCAAGCAAGATATAAGTGATGTGGTTTTTAAATAGTGCAAGCAAGATATAAGTGATGTGGTTTTTAAATAGTGCAAGCAAGATATAAGTGATGTGGTTTTTAAATAGTGCAAGCAAGATATAAGTGATGTGGTTTTTAAATAGTGCAAGCAAGATATAAGTGATGTGGTTTTTAAATAGTGCAAGCAAGATATAAGTGATGTGGTTTTTAAATAGTGCAAGCAAGATATAAGTGATGTGGTTTTTAAATAGTGCAAGCAAGATATAAGTGATGTGGTTTTTAAATAGTGCAAGCAAGATATAAGTGATGTGGTTTTTAAATAGTGCAAGCAAGATATAAGTGATGTGGTTTTTAAATAGTGCAAGCAAGATATAAGTGATGTGGTTTTTAAATTGTGCAAGCAAGATATAAGTGATGTGGTTTTTAAATAGTGCAAGCAAGATATAAGTGATGTGGTTTTTAAATAGTGCAAGCAAGATATAAGTGATGTGGTTTTTAAATAGTGCAAGCAAGATATAAGTGATGTGGTTTTTAAATAGTGCAAGCAAGATATAAGTGATGTGGTTTTTAAATAGTGCAAGCAAGATATAAGTGATGTGGTTTTTAAATAGTGCAAGCAAGATATAAGTGATGTGGTTTTTAAATTGTGCAAGCAAGATATAAGTGATGTGGTTTTTAAATAGTGCAAGCAAGATATAAGTGATGTGGTTTTTAAATAGTGCAAGCAAGATATAAGTGATGTGGTTTTTAAATAGTGCAAGCAATGCAAGCAAGATATAAGTGATGTGGTTTTTAAATAGTGCAAGCAAGATATAAGTGATGTGGTTTTTAAATAGTGCAAGCAAGATATAAGTGATGTGGTTTTTAAATAGTGCAAGCAAGATATAAGTGATGTGGTTTTTAAATAGTGCAAGCAAGATATAAGTGATGTGGTTTTTAAATAGTGCAAGCAAGATATAAGTGATGTGGTTTTTAAATAGTGCAAGCAAGATATAAGTGATGTGGTTTTTAAATAGTGCAAGCAAGATATAAGTGATGTGGTTTTTAAATAGTGCAAGCAAGATATAAGTGATGTGGTTTTTAAATAGTGCAAGCAAGATATAAGTGATGTGGTTTTCAAATAGTGCAAGCAAGATATAAGTGATGTGGTTTTTAAATAGTGCAAGCAAGATATAAGTGATGTGGTTTTTAAATAGTGCAAGCAGGATATAAGTGATGTGGTTTTTAAATAGTGCAAGCAGGATATAAGTGATGTGGTTTTTAAATAGTGCAAGCAAGATATAAGTGATGTGGTTTTTAAATAGTGCAAGCAAGATATAAGTGATGTGGTTTTTAAATAGTGCAAGCAAGATATAAGTGATGTGGTTTTTAAATAGTGCAAGCAAGATATAAGTGATGTGGTTTTTAAATAGTGCAAGCAAGATATAAGTGATGTGGTTTTTAAATAGTGCAAGCAAGATATAAGTGATGTGGTTTTTAAATAGTGCAAGCAAGATATAAGTGATGTGGTTTTTAAATAGTGCAAGCAAGATATAAGTGATGTGGTTTTTAAATAGTGCAAGCAAGATATAAGTGATGTGGTTTTTAAATAGTGCAAGCAAGATATAAGTGATGTGGTTTTTAAATAGTGCAAGCAAGATATAAGTGATGTGGGTTTTTAAATAGTGCAAGCAAGATATAAGTGATGTGGTTTTTAAATAGTGCAAGCAAGATATAAGTGATGTGGTTTTTAAATTGTGCAAGCAAGATATAAGTGATGTGGTTTTTAAATAGTGCAAGCAAGATATAAGTGATGTGGTTTTTAAATAGTGCAAGCAAGATATAAGTGATGTGGTTTTTAAATAGTGCAAGCAAGATATAAGTGATGTGGTTTTTAAATTGTGCAATGTTGGTCACTTACATATCGATACAGTGTCAAGAAAAACATGCCAAAGCAGAAATACCTCAAAAAAATAAATAGATAGTACTTTAAAGAAAGCAAAACCAAAAAGTAAGAGCTGACACAAGAAGAAATGAATTGCCTCATTCCAGGAGTTTACATAGTGCAGACAAAAGGTTGAACCTGCTGTCTCCTTGCCGCCCCCACCCCCACCATACCCAACCTTTTATGGTATTTGAAAGTTCAGGTGTAATAGGATATGAATTGCAAATAAAGCTCAAGATTTTATTAAGTCTTTGAAAAATTACAAGTCAGATTTTGAATTACAAATAAAGCTCATGGTTTTATTAAGTCTTTGAAAACGTTGCGAGTCAGATTTTAAATAATTACATTTTCCAGATATTTTTCCTTGCTGTTGGCATGAAATCCACTTTTAGACTTTTACCATGAACAGGTGAGTCAGATTTTTCAGTAATTAAAACAAAAATAGGTATTCTAAGAATGTAGTCAACAGGTCTACTGGAGTACCATCAATTCTGCCTTACAGACTTCTTCACATGTTGGTTTCTGTTTCTTAAATAATATGTTTTCCAATGCTGTATTTAGATTGTCTTATGTCATAGGAAAGAAAATATGTAATTGAAGAAAAAATATAAAGGGAAAAAATATTTACGTAAAAGATGTTAAAGTCTTTAAAGCCAATCTCAAGGTTTTTCATGTGAGGTGCTGCATTAATTCTTACATGTATGGTAGCTGCAACATTGAAGACTTCCTGCTTCACCTGGCTGTATGCCAAGTCAAGAAAAGTCAATGAATATAAACACAATAATCCACTTAGGGTTTTTATTAATACTTCTGTCTATTTCTGAATGATGTCTTAAATAATTTGTTGTATTTTGTTTTTTTTTAACAAGGTTTTTAAATTTAGTTTTTCTTTTACCATTAGACATCCTTGAGTTTTGGAACTTCAGGAATCAAACCAAAGTAATAGACAGTTTTATTGAATGGGTTTCTAAAACCAATAAAGAATAGATGCCACATGAAGAACATGTTATTGGTGAGTGTATCAATTTCCACCTAGACAGACACAAGATAATGTAAACTCAAAAAAACTTTATGGTGATGTAATCGAAGCTTCTGTTGCTATTGTTTGCAGTACTTAGACTAAGTTTCCTCTGACCCTTCCCACCACATTTTTATATTTCAATATTTCTGTTGGGGGTGTAAAATCAGAGTTAATTGCCTCAAAAAGGTTGAAATTTCCTGCCAGCATGCAGGGGTGGCATAGGGCAGTGGCTTCTGAGAAATCATAATCATTATGTATTTAATCTGCTGACAGATCAAATAGATTGCTGACAGATCAAATAGATTGCTGACCAAATAGATTGCTGACAGATCAAATAGATTGCTGACAGATCAAATAGATTGCTGATGCAATTTGATCTGGTACCAGTACTTGCCATTTGCATTTTGAGTCACATCATTAAACATGATTAAACAAGTCTATCATCCTGCATGTCAGTCACATCAGAGGTCACATGATATCATCCTGCATGTCAGTGACATCAGAGGTCACTTGATATCATTCTGCATGTCAGTCACATCAGAGGTCACATTGTCACATGATATAAATAATAAATTTCCTTTCAATACTGTTGTAATCAGATAGAAAAATAGGAAAGTCAAATGCTGTCTATAAAGGAATGAAATGACACATAATTCTTAACATATTATGAGAACAATGACCAGAAACTAGCAACTTGAAAAAAGTCAGATTTGTCAAGAATAGAACATGTGTCAGTGATGGTTTCATTGTATCTCATGACTGCCACACTGACTTGCTGTCTGCTTTATTGTATTGTTTTCCCGCTTGTATGGTATCGCTAGGCACTCAGCATCAAGAGGTTACTGTTAGGACTGGTGGTTTTTTTCGCTTGTATGGTATTGCTAGGCACTCAGCATCTAGAGGTTACTGTTAGGACTGGTGGGCATGATGTCAGAATAATATGACTGGGTGGGACATCAATATAAACTTCCACACTGCAGACATCTTAGCAATATGACTGAAAAATTGTTCAAACTACTTTCAAAATCCAAATCACACACACAAACACACATTTAGCAGAGAAAAAGATTGTGACTCATCAATGCATCATTTGATATTGAACCATATCTGTTATGCATGTGTCTGCATTAAATAAGTGTCTGCATTAAATAAGTGTTTGTATTTACATGAACTCTATTGAGTCTTAATACTAATGCATGATACACTGGAAATGTTCAAGGCTTTTTAATCAGTCAGAAAAAATCCTGTTGTAGTTTTTAAAAAATGAAAATAAATATTTGGTGGGTTATGCTCCTAATTGTGTCACAGAAATAACCCAGAAAGTCCAGGTGTACTTGTAAATACTAAACACAGGTACAGAAATCCTAGTAACTAAGAATTTTGGCCTCAGTTCTGGGCTACATAGAAATTGATAGTGATGATAAGATATTTGAAGAAGCTATTGAAAATTGGCATGAGGCGACACTCAGTCACTGAGATCGAGTTGAGAGGTCCATCTTGCCATGGGATTATATCCTGAATGAATAACGTGCTTGCAAAGTGTAAGGAGAACATATCACCATCATAGGTAACCTACTTTTATATATGTTTGCTTTAATTTTAAATATTTATGAGAAAGGTAAATATTTGTTGACAGTAACAATATATTGTATATGAAATCTTTAGCCAAAGAGAAAATTAGATTTCTGTGATGTTTGTTTGATATTTGAATGAATTTTCAATATGTGTTTGTGAGAATGTACTTGAAGTCATAAATTCCAAACCTACTCTAGTTTATAGACCACAGGCTGCATAAACTATTATTTAAAGCAAATTTATTCAGATGGAAATGAGTGCCAAATACACTTTTGTAGGATATTGTAAGCCATATTGAATGGATTTATCAGATGACATGTATTGTGCTGTACTCTATTAGTCTCTATCCAACTCATAACCTACTGCACAAATGACATGGAGCCCTGAGTGGCCAAGTGGTCTAAAGTGCTCACCATTACATATCACTGCCATCTCACCTCTGTGTCGGTTCGAGTCTCAGAAACGGACAATGTAAGTATATGTGAGAAAGCTTGCCAGTAGCTTCTTGTGGGTCGGGTTTTTTTTCCAAAGCTTTTCCTGGGTTCCTCCACTATTAATACTAGCCGCCATGTATAGCCTGTCATGTGCTGAAAATGGCGTTAAATCCTACAACAATAACAACAGCAGCACAAATGAATAAAACCATGCCATGTACCATAATACTTGTCTGAAATAGCCATGCCAGTATACTTGTTTGATAAACCATGCCATATACCATATATATTTGTTCGATCTAACTGCAAACTTCAGAGACCATGATCTGAAATCACATAATGCACAGACCGATCTGAGTAAATGTACCTATTTTGTTAAGATCAGTCAGTAGTACAAGCTGTATATACCATGTCTGCCTTCACATTATACCATGTCTGCCTTCACATTATACCATGTCTGCCTTCACATTATACTATGGCTGCCTTCACATTATACCATGTCTGCCTTAACATTATACTATGACTGCCTTCACATTATACCATGTCTGCCTTCACATTATACCATGTCTGCCTTCACATTATACCATGTCTGCCTTCACATTATACTATGTCTTCCTTCACATTATATTATGTCTTCCTTCACATTATGCCACACATTATACTATGTCTGCCTTCACATTATACCACATCTGCCTTCACATTATACTATGTCTGCCTTCACATTATACCATGTCTGCCTTCACATTATACTATGTCTGCCTTCACATTATACTATTGCAGCTTGGATCGACTTGTACTTGGCTATTGATAGTAGTCTGACCATAGATGAGATTGAAGCTAATTTTCTGTGAAAGTTTTACACCGACATCTGCTTATTCATGATGCAATTTTTTATGGTATATCCACAGGTGTGTATTTTGACAGTATATCCCCAAGTGCTCATTTTGAATGTATCTTGTTTTTTTGTAATTAGATTTTCATTCTTGTAAATGTTTACTATATTAACTTGTTAATGTTTACTATATTAACTTGTTAATGTTTACAAGATATTAAATGAGAATGTGTTGCTTTTGAAGATATTAGGATGATGGGTATTTCTATGCATGTGTTATTTGGTGTCCACATTGAGTGTACACTTCATTGATTTGGTTTGGTGTCCACATTGAGTGTACACTTCATGGACTTTGGTGTCCACCTTGGTTGTATATTTTATTGGTTTGGTTTGGTATATTAATAATAATAAGAATGAAGACTTACTATAGTGCCTAATCTTTAGAAAATTTAATTTACAACATCTATAATGATATGCCTAAAAAAAAAAAAGGGAAAACATAAAAAATGCTAAAAATAATTAAGGTACTGGTAGTAAATATTATTAAATCTTTAAGTTTGTTCTTGCAGTCAAAAAAGGTGAGTATTAAGAGCACTCTTGAAAGAGATCACTGTGTCTTTGTATCTAATTTCAATGGGCAATTCATTCCACATTGATGGGCCTTGGTATGCAAACAGAACGTTGTCCATATGACTTTATTTTTATAGTGGGTACAATGAGTATACAATTGTCAGAAGAGGAGTGTAAATATATTGCTGTTTGTGTACACATGGGTGAGGCCAGTATGGTATGCTGGACAGAAGTCAAGCAGTGAAACAGCACAGAGAACAAATTTTGTGTTTGATTCTGGATCAGATGGATAGCCAGTGTTGGGTACGGAGTAGCGGGGAGGTATGCTCTGATCATGTACTTTAAAGATGATCCGACCTCTCTACTCCTTGGATGGTAGCATCAACTTCACTTGGGTGGCTATACTTGTACATTTGTGTGTCATCAGTGTACAATTGGTGAGACACTGGATGATGATCTATGACACTTAAGGGCGGCTGAACTAAGTAGGGCTTGAACCATATTAATGACAAAAACATGCTGGAGATGGTGAAGTAATATATCTGGTCTATTGTATCTACCTTGGTTGTATATTTTATTGGTTCGGTTTGGTTTGGTGTCTGCCTTGGCTGTTCAGTTTATTGGTTTGATTTTTTGTTTTCTAGCACAACATTAGTAGTAAGTTATTTAGTGCCAAATCAACTGGAATAAAGTGCATGACAAAGGATGTACCATAGTACCTTTGTCAGATTCTCGTGGGTCATGAGCGTTATTCGTATAATATTGTATAAGCCCCACTTGTCAAAGGGTATTGCACAACATATAACAACAACACTATCACCCACTCCCCTCTGATACTCGCTATCTAGGAGATGACTGCCCAAGGTATAATTGCCCGGTTCGAGTATAGAATGTATATGGTAACCTGAGCTAATATACTGAACAAAGAACTACAGGCCCCTGTAAAGATAAATAAACAATTTAATCAAATACATAGACAGTGCAATTTCCTTTCATTTGGAATACACACGGTTTTAGAATTAAACTTTCACCGAATTACAAATAGATTGAAAACAGAATTAAACAAATTTAGCCGTTCTATTACTGATAGTTAAATTCATCACAAAATCGAGAGTTCAATCAAATTCATCCGCTTTGTTCGATTTTCATAACCTGTTATCATTGAACTGCGTTCTCTGCTCAATCCAAAGTTGTTCTGGAAGTTACTGTTCCTCGAGATACTTTCCCTCGTGGATGTTTCGCTTGAACTCAGACTTGTCCACTGGATCAATGTATACACCTCACAATTTCTCCTTCACAATCCCCTTTTCCTGTACTTGTACGTCCTCTATTTCGGTACTGCATGTCTTTCCAAAAAAGCTATTTTCCTTCCTTCCAAAAGAAAACTAAAACAACCTAAGTCTCCCGTTATGCTGGTAATAGATGAGACTGTCCGTTTTCCTGGTTTGAATTGTTCCATATTGGATATCTGTTTCAGACAGAATTTGGCAAGTTTTGTTCAAAATTAAGATTTTAATTTGGCTAACATTATTTTAGTGATAGCAGTTCTTGAGAAGTTATTTTATTCAAAGTAATATGATTTTATGCTAAATCATTTATTTTTAGTCCAGCATCTGCAGATGGTCAGATGGGTGAAGTATATATTTGTGTGAGCCTTATATATGAATGAAAACTTCATTTTGCTAATACTATGGATTTTATTGCTTTTATAAGGGCACCGGAAATTTCTGTATCCAACTGTATCAAATATAGGATTTCTCTGACAGAAACCTTTGCATGTAAAATACAGTCAGGGTTTTTCAGTATTTATATATATATATATATAACTATAGTAGTCGATAAAGGTGGTGGGGATATGAGGGATGTTAGTCAAATCCTCCATTTTTAGTTAACATATTGTATTTATCTTGAAAATTTGAGAAAGTAATTAGAAATACAAATTTATACTAAGTTGAAGTAAAATAGCAGGATCATCACGGCTTAACTGTATACATAAAATATTGCTTGTTTTAAAATGTTTGTCAGAAATAATTCTAAAATAAATCAAAATAGTAGAGAGTATATTCAGGCACTCAGTGGAAGAATGCCTGTCTCACTGTAAAAGATACATCCTGAATTCAATGGGGCAAATCAAAAAAATATATCCTGCACTTGAAATTCACCACTTGACAATGCAAGACATAAATCCAGTCACAATTTCAACAGCTTAACATTCTGAATTTTTTTTTTATGGATTCTGAATACCTACCTGTGATGTTCCTACTTTAACAAAAATGATTCACATATTATTAACATACATTTGGATGAGAGAGAGAGAGAGAGAGAGAGAGAGAGAGAGAGAGAGAGAGAGAGAGAGAGAGAGAGAGAGAGAGAGAGAGAGAGAGAGAGAGAGAGAGAGAGAAAGACAGAGACAGAGACAGAGACAGAGACAGAGAGACAGACAGACAGACAGACATGATTCACATATTATTAACATACATTTGGATGAGAGAGAGAGAGACAGACAGACAGACAGACAGAGACAGACAGACAGACAGACAGACAGACAGACAGACAAAAATGATTCACATATTATTAACATACATTTGGATGAGAGAGAGAGAGAGAGAGAGAGAGAGAGAGAGAGAGAGAGAGAGAGAGAGAGAGAGAAAGACAGAGACAGAGACAGAGACAGAGACAGAGAGACAGACAGACAGACAGACATGATTCACATATTATTAACATACATTTGGATGAGAGAGAGAGAGACAGACAGACAGACAGACAGAGACAGACAGACAGACAGACAGACAGACAGACAGACAGACAGACAAAAATGATTCACATATTATTAACATACATTTGGATGAGAGAGAGAGAGAGAGAGAGAGAGAGAGAGAGAGAGAGAGAGAGAGAGAGAGAGAGAGACAGAGACAGAGACAGAGACAGAAAGACAGACAAAAATGATTCACGTATTATTAACATACATTTGGATGAGAGAGAAAGAGAGAGAGAGAGAGAGAGAGAGAGAGAGAGAGAGAGAGAGAGAGAGAGAGAGAGAGAGAGAGAGAGAGACACACATACAGACAGGCAAATGATTTACATATTATTAACATACATTTGGATGAGAGAGAGAGAGACAGACAGACAGACAGACAGACAGACATCATTTAGACCAACTACTTTCCAAAGTTTATGGAAGATGGTGAAGGATGAAATCATGATCCCTAACTTGGTGATATATTGGAAAGTTATTGCACAGTTATGCCCCTTGTTTCAGACTCTTTGATTACCTTTAAGAATGAGACAGAATATGTAACATTATTGACCCAGGTCTTAAATTCATCCATGTGCAGTTACTCCCCTTGTTTCATATTCCTGACTGGCTGTTAAGGTTGTGACATGATATGGTACTATATTGTCCTATATATAAAGCTCATAAATTGACAATTACTGCTTTCTGAGAACAAGACATAATATGCAACTGTATTGGCCCATGTATTAGACATGTACATGCAGAGTTATTCTTCTTGTTTTAGATTCTTTGCTGACTGCTGAATGCGAGATGTAATACGGTACTGTATTGACCCATGTTTTTTATACACATCATGAACATGTACAACCTTTTTTCAAGACTCCTAACCGACTTCTGTGATATGAAACTCTAATTCGCTGCATATTATACTCATCCACATCTCAGTTACACCCCTTGTTTTAGACTCGACTTTTTGTATGGAGTGTGCCATAAAATGATATAGTATAGATACCTGTATAAAGCACATCCATTTACAGTTACTCCCCTTGCTTCAGACTCGTGACTGACTGACTCAGAATGAGACTTTATCAGGGAATGTATTGACTTTTTGTGTCAAGTTTTATGCCCAAAATGTGTAGAGAATACTCAAACAAATAAAGCCTGAAAATCACAGAACTGTGAAAGAGTCTGATTTGGACTTTTTACTACCAGCCAATCAGAAATGATCTTATAAAATAATCTTATAAAAGTAACATCTTTTTGATTGGTCAAAACAAAATCTCAAGCTCCAAGTTAAGCTCAAGGAATGAATGAATTCTAGGCCTGAAGTATAGTGTTCATATTTATGCATGTAATGCAAGTGTTTAACAAGTTAAAGGCCTATATGTATAGTGTTCATATTTTAGTTGTGTTGTGTAAGAGTGTAATAAGTTAAAGGCCTATATGTATAGTGTTCATTTTTTAGTTGTGTTGTGTAAGAGTGTAATAAGTTAAAGGCCTATATGTATAGTGTTCATATTTTAGTTGTGTTGTTTAAGAGTGTAATAAGTTCAAAGCCTATATGTATAGTGTTCATATTTTAGTTGTGTTGTGTAAGAGTGTAATAAGTTCAAGGCCTATATGTATAGTGTTCATATTTTAGTTGTGTTTTGTAAGAGTGTAATAAGTTCAAGGCCTGAATGTATAGTGTTCATATTTTAGTTGTGTTGTGTAAGAGTGTAATAAGTTCAAGGCCTGAATGTAGGGTTATAGTTGTGTTGTGTAAGAGTGTAATAAGTTCAAGGCCTGAATGTATAGTGTTCATATTTTAGTTGTGTTGTGTAAGAGTGTAATAAGTTCAAGGCCTGAATGTATAGTGTTCATATTTTAGTTGTGTTTTGAAAAAGTTTTGATTTCTAAGCCTGGATGTGTTACATTCATACTTGGGTCTGTGTAATAAAAGAATTTTATGATTTCTAGGCCTGGAAATGTAGTGTTGATGTTTGGGTCTGTGTAATGCAAGAGTTGTATTATTTCTAGGCCTGGATGTGTAGTGTTCATGTTAGGTCTCTGTAATGCAGGCATTTTATGATGTCTAGACCTGCATCTGTAGTGTTCATAGATGTCTATACCTGGATGTGTAGTGTTCATACTATGTCAATATAATGAAAGCATTTATTTTTATTTCTTGGCCTGGATGTGCAGTGTTTAAATTTGTGTCTGTGTAATGCAAGAGTTTATAATGTATTGGCTTGAATATGTGGTGTTCAATGATATCTAGGCCTGGATGTGTAGTGTTCAATAATATCTAGGTCTTGATGTGTAGGATTCAATTATATCAAGGTCAGGATGTATAGTGTTCCATGATGTCTAAGGCTGGATATGTAGTGTTCATTGATGTCTAGATCTAAATGTGTAGTGTTCATTGATGTCTAGACCTAAATGTGTAATGATCAATGATGTCTAGGCCTGGATGTGTAGTGTTTATATTTGGGTCTGTGTAATGCAACAGTGAATACAGTTCTACAGTAGATTAGGACTTTGGAAAATCTGGTAATAAGAAAAATTAGAACCTCTGTTAAAATAATTGAGACAGAAAAGCAATGTAATGGTTCATTGTGTGGAACCATTACTACTGAGGTTGTCAGAACATTATATTTGTTTTAAAAAAATTATTAAAGCTACAGGTATCAAATCATTTAAGAAAAATCCTAACAATTGATGTATTATGGATCAGACATCACATCGTACTCAAGTAATACACCCAAGGAAAATGCACCAATATTTGGAACACCTTGGACTGTACTATGAGTGATGATTTTATCAGTGACTGAGTGTTTAATTATCTTATCAAGAGTAAATATAAGGCCAAAAAATGATACTTATCAGATGACTTGTCACACACGGAGGTAGGAGATGTTTACTTTGTGCACTTATCGGCAGTAAATTTACGTAGGTGCACTTATATAGGTTCCAATTACATTTACAGTATGTACTAATATATAAAACTTGCTGAACTGTTGTCAAGTTTTGAATTTTAGCCACATTGATTTAGCGTTATAATTTTGTGTTTCTTTTTATTTAAGTTTGGACATATAATAATCAACTTATCCAGGGGATAAAATATTGTCTGAAGATCAACTTATTCAGTAAGGCAGATATTTAAATATTATAGATGCCTAATATGAACTTTTACTCAGGTATTGAAAACTTGTAATTCCCAGAAATAAACTTTTACTTCAATATTAAAAAAATGTAGTTGCCCAATATAAACTTTTTACTCAAGTATTTACAAATTTACATATCCAGAATAAACTTACTTTTACTTTTTTAAAAGCTTTAGTTGCCAGAAAAACATTTATTTGAGACAATATGAATGAAATAAAAATGCTGACAATGTGAATTTCCAACATTTGGTCATATGAAAAAATTATGGTGACATCATATACATTGGAATTCTGCAAGAACGGTACAATCCTCAGTAAAATCTATTGAAAAGTAATCTGTTTATGGTGGGTGATAACTGTTTCTCAGTTGGTAAGAATGAATTATGTTGTGGAGGGCATTGAATCAGTCTGCTATCTGGATTTGTGCGAAGTGTGTATCCAAGGTATCCAGTGTATATTGAACATCACATGGCGGAGATGACCAAAACATATTAATCTGCTTTCCAGTAAGGGCATACATGTTCTTTAAACACAAATCTAGCATTGCAGACAGTTTGGAAATCATTTGTTTGGTCTGCAGTAAGTGCATGTGTTCTTTAAACACAAGTCTAGAATTGCATACAGTTTTGGAATTCATTTGCTTGGTCTTTGGTAAGGGCATACATGTTCTTTAAACACAAATCTAGCATTGCAGACAGTTTGGAATTCATTTGTTTGGTCTGCAGTAAGTGCATATGTGTTCTTTAAACATGTGTCTAGTTATGATTGACGAGATCAGTGTTCCATTAAGGCCATTCAGTTATAGCAAATATATGAAATCATAATGAATTTTTAATATAAATTTGCAAACTTTACAATAAAGCTAATGAAATTTGCCCAGTAGCATTTCCCTGTACTGTATTCATTAACATATTTCCAAGGATAGTGCAGATTGTTTATGATGTGTCTCACATAGAAAGGTATGCATACACCTCTGCAATATGTGGGGGTGTAGTCCGTGCATGAGTTGTGGACTTTATAGACTTTATCTTGTACTAGTAATCCAATTCATGATGAAAACCATTATCGGATCTTATTTACATTAAAAGAGGATAAGACTTCATTCTCTTGGTGAGGAATTTCTGCTGATAGACATTGTAATCTTATTTATACCTGTTATAAATTTTTCACTTGATGATCACACGCTATGATCCCACGCTAAAGTCATCATTTTTCCCAAGATGAAAGATCTTAGTGCTTTGCCTAATTTACATTTCATTTAGTAGATCCCATGAAATAAGCCTTTAATACTTTTTATTATGGATACAATCAAAGGTGTTGACAGCACTAAATATCAGTTGTCAGACATCCTTAAGTATTCGTAAGCAACAAATAGGTAGATTTCATGACATTTACAAGTAAAATGACTTAAGGTAGATTTCATGACATTTACAGGTAGAAGTAGAATGACTTAAGGTAGATTTAATGACCTTTACAAGTAAAATGACTTAAGGTAGATTTCATGACATTTACAAGTAAAATGACTCAAGGTAGATCTAATGACCTTTACAAGTAAAATGACTTAAGGTAGATTTCATGACATTTACAAGTAAAATGACTTAAGGTAGATTTCATTAAATTTACAAGTAAAATGACTCAAGGTATATTTCATGACAATTACAAGTAAAATGACTTAAGGTAGATTCTATTAAATTTACAAGTAAAATGACTTAAGGTATATTTCATGACATTTACAAGTAGAATGACTTAAGGTAGATTTAATGACCTTTACAAGTAAAATGACTTAAGGTATATTTCATGACATTTACAAGTAGAATGACTTAAGGTAGATTTAATGACCTTTACAAGTAAAATGACTCAAGGTAGATTTCATGACATTAAAAGTAATATGACTCAAGGTAGATCTAATGACATTTACAAGTAAAACAACTTAAGTAGGACTTTCAAACCAATTTCCCATCTTCACAGGATTGAGGCCATATATCCATCATGCCAGGAAGATGTAATCTTGATATGTAAGTTAATCAGGTGAGAACTAAATTTATTTATATATGACAAGTTACAATGTGATATCCATAAATACTTATGAGTTTCATATCATTTAATGTGCAATCTCACAAATAAACTTTGATTCCAGGTGGCATATTTCATCAAAAAAATGTATCATTTATCTGGAAGAAACTGATGTATGACAACTGATTTATATCCATTAGCAACCACACAAAATCTGCACAAATAAAGCCTGTTAGAGAGTAATCCATTTAATGTTTGGGGCAGAAAGGGACCCTGATTTTGTTTTTAATTAAAAACATATTCTACCTCCTAAATACAGGTATAGGTGCTGTGACATTACCCATGGTTACCAGTCTGATTTAGTTGGTCAGTTGGGTCATTGTTGAGATATGCTAGTTTTTAGAGACATGAGAGTTATACAACTTGAAAGAAATTTATTTTTTATTTTTATTTAAGACTGCTTCCATATCTTATTTCTGACCCTAGTGGCATGGTTAAAATTATTAAAAGTGTTGGCACAGTCTAAAGACTGATATTGACAAAAGTGTTTTGGAAATATCATTAAATGTGGAGGAAGTGTAAAGAATATTAAATGCTGAACACAGAATGTGATGTGTGTACATGATCTGGATATAGAGATGATATTTATCACACTATGAACACAGAATGTTATGTGTGTACATGATCTGGATATAGAGATGATATTTATCACACTATGAACACAGAATGTGATGTGTGTACATGATCTGGATATAGAGATGATATTTATCACACTATGAACACAGAATGTGATGTGTGTACATGATCTGGATATAGAGATGATATTTATCACACTATGAACACAGAATGTGATGTGTGTACATGATCTGGATATAGAGATGATATTTATCACACTATGGACACAGAATGTGATGTGTGTACATGATCTTGACATAGAGATGATATTTATCACACTATGAACACAGAATGTGATGTGTGTACATGATCTTGACATAGAGATGATATTTATCACACTATGAATACAGAATGTGATGTGTGTACATGATCTTGACATAGAGATGATATTTATCACACTATGAACACAGAATGTGATGTGTGTACATGATCTTGACATAGAGATGATATTTATCACACTATGAACACAGAATGTTATGTTTGTACATGATCTGGACATAGAGATGATATTTATCACACTATGGACACAGAACGTGATGTGTGTACATGATCTGGACATAGAGATGATATTTATCACACTATGAACACAGAATGTTATGTTTGTACATGATCTGGATATAGAGATGATATTTATCACACTATGAACACAGAATGTGATGTGTGTACATGATCTGGACATAGAGATGATATTTATCACACTATGGACACAGAATGTGATGTGTGTACATGATCTGGACACAGAGATGGTATTTATCACACTATGTCAGTGTTTCCTTTTTTAAATCTGCATGGCTAGTATATTCTCTTCTTGTGATATACACACATTGATAGACAAGGTCATCCACATGGCTAATATACTGTAATGTCTCCTTTTTTGATAGACACACATTGATAGACAAGGCCATCCACATGTCTAGTATATTGTAATGTCTATTCTTGTGATATACACACATTGATAGACAAAGTCATCCACATGGCTAGTATATTGTAGTGTATCTCGTGATACACACATTGACAGACAATGTCATCCACATGGCTAGTATACTGTAATGTCTATTCTTGTGATATACACACATTGATAGACAAAGTCATGCACATGGCTAGTATATAGTAATTAATGTCTCCTCTTGTAACAGACACACATTGATAGACAAGTTCATCCACATGGCTAGTATACTGTACTGTATATTCTTGTGATATAGACACATTGGTAGACAAGGTCATCCAAATGGCTAGTATACTGTACTGTATATTCTTGTGATATAGACACATTGATAGACAAAGTCATCAACATGCTTCATGATGGATAAGATGAGCATGTGCTGATAAGCCTTATCACAAACATATTTGTTGATAAACATGAGACTATCATAAAAGACAGTATGAAAGGCTGTTTGTTGTTACAGCAAAATCTAAGCTAATCAGCTGTTCCCAAACCAGGTATTGGAGAGGTCTCCAAAGTTTATATTATTTGTATCATTGACTTTAATATGATACCAATTTGGCAAAAAACTGTATATCTCAGTTCCTGACCTTGTTTATGTGTTAAGCTAGAGGGGAATATTTCCAAACATGGCAATATTATCACATACATCTCTATCACACTTCAGGTGAGGTGGGTGGTATTGTCCAGCAGAAAAAAATACATGATTATATATATATATATATATATATATATATATATATATATATATATATATATATATATATAGGTTCCCACCTTGGAGTGAGTGGGGAAATAAGTTTGGGGGGGATATCCCAATTGTATCTCACTGGGAATATCTTCCCCAATGACATAATAATAAAATCACTTTGTACTGGGTAAGGGGATAGGATTTAGGAGTGTTCTATTTGGGAAAATGTAGAATTGCATACAGTTTGGAATTCATTTGCTTGGTCTTTGGTAAGGGCATACATGTTCTTTAAACACAAATCTAGCATTGCAGACAGTTTGGAATTCATTTGTTTGGTCTTCAGTAAGTGCATATGTGTTCTTTAAACAGTGTCTAGTTATGACTGACGAGATCAGTGTTCCATTAAGGCCATTCAGTTATAGCAAATATATGAAATCATAATGAATTTTTAATATAAATTTGCAAACTTTACAATAAAGCTGATGAAATTTGCCCATTAGCATTTCCCTGTACTGTATTCATTAACATATTTCCAAGGATAATGCAGATTGTCTGTGATGTGTCTCACATAGAAAGGTATGCATACACCTCTGCAATATGTGGGGGTGTAGTCCGTGCATGAGTTGTGCACTTTATAGACTTTATCTTGTACTAGTAATCCAATTCATGATGGAAACCATTATCGGATCTTATTTACATTAAAAGAGGATAAGACTTCATTCTCTTGGTAAGGAATTTCTGCTTATAGACATTGTAATCTGATTTATATTTGTTGGTATGAAATATTCATGACTGCCAAAAACACTAAAAATCTTGTTTTTATGCTTAATTTTGTAAATTGGTAAATTAATCTATTCTTTTCACAGGAATGTATTGTTTTCAGAAGAAACTACTGTTTTCACAGAAGCCAAGTCTGTTGTTTCCCAAAAAATCTTGTTTACACAGAAGACAAGTCTATTGTTTCCACAAGATTCTCTTGTTTCCATAGAAGGGTCAAAGTTCACTTAGTCTTCAGACTCATGGTTTATAGCAATCATGAACTCCACATACATTTATACATCATGTAAAAGAAGTGAATACATATTACAAATTCAGTAAACTCAGTTGATTTTGTGATATTCCTGAGATATCTCTCACATTTTGAATTTTGAATCCATTCTTCAATGAAGAGCCAAAGCTTCTTGTTAAAGTAGTAAAAACAAAGGGGTTTCAGCTAGAGGAACCAAGCCATACGTTTGCATATATACATGGGTGGTGTGTATCTCAGGTTGTATTTGTATGCATGGGTGTTAATAGAAATGTGAGTAAGTGTGAGATGCAGTTAAGTCTGATATGTGTAAATCAGACCTATTCTGTTCACAGAGAAATAAAACTGGGTTATGAAAAGCACACATTGAAACTCCTTCCAACCACCCATCCCACATATGTCAGAAAATTACAACAAGTTTTCAGGTCCAGAAAATTAAGTTTCCTTATCCTACCATCCCTATTCTAATATAACTTACAGTAAATTGGAAACTGTAATTAGTGAGCTACATGACATTGGTATTACTCAGACATTCATCTTAAACAAAATCTTGCTATTCTTACCCCTCACAAATGGCTGGTCATGTCAACACATGGTTTTCACTAAAGGACTATTTATGATGTCTAGTGGGTCCTAAATGAAAATGGTGTCTATCTGGGTGACAAAGCAGCCATCTTGAAAAACTTCCTGGTGCTTCCTCTCCTGAATGGAAAGTCACTTCAGCATGGCATTTTCAGTAAAAGACTTTTGCAATGTTTACTTGGTCCTCAGTGAGAATGGTACCACTTTGGTAACCATCTTTAAATCTTATTTCTACCCCTTTTTAAAGGAAGGTCATATTGTCATGAAGTTTTCACCATTCTTATGCTGTCTTGTTGGTCATGAATGCAAATGCTTAATCCTGAACATCAAGTATGGCCACCACAGCAGCCAGCTTGTAAATATTCTTGTCACAACTCATCCAGAATGGATGGTCATATCAACACAGGGTTTTCACTTCTTACAGCATCTAGTGGGTCCTAAATGAAAATGTTGTCAGTCTGATATTAAGACCAGCCACCACAGGACAGCGAATGTTTTGATGAAATATATATGTTATTAATCTATTATAAGCTTGTATTCTAAATAAAGATCTAATAACATTTACAAGTAAAATGACTTAAGGTAGATCTAATGACATTTACAAGTAAACTGACTTAAGGTAGATTTCATGACATTTACAAGTAAAATGACTCAAGGTAGATTTCATGACATTTACAAATAAAATGACTTAAGGTAGATCTAATGACATTTACAATTAAAATGGCTTAAGGTAGATTCCATGACATTTACAAGTAAAATGACTCAAGGTAGATTTCATGACATTTACAAGTAAAATCACTCAAGGTAGATTTCATGACATTTACAAGTAAAATGACTCAAGGTAGATTTCATGACATTTGCAAGTAAAATCACTCAAGGTAGATTTCATGACATTTACAAGTAAAATGACTCAAGGTAGATTTCATGACATTTACAAGTAAAATGACTTAAGGTAGATCTAATGACATTTGCAAGTAAAATGACTTAAGGTAGATTTCATGACATTTACAAGTAAAATGACTTAAGGTAGATTGCATGACATTTACAAGTAAAATGACTTAAGGTAGATCTAACGACATTTACAAGTAGAATGACTTAAGGTAGATTCCATGACATTTACAAGTAGAATGACTTAAGGTAGATTTCATGACATTTACAAGTAAAAGTAGAATGACTTAAGGTAGATTTCATTAAATTTACAAGTAAAATGACTTAAGGTAGATCTAATGACATTTACAAGTAAAATGACTTAAGGTAGATTCCATGACATTTACAAGTAAAATGACTTAAGGTAGATTTCATGACATTTACAAGTAAAATCACTCAAGGTAGATTTCATGACATTTACAAGTAAAATGACTCAAGGTAGATTTCATGACATTTACAAGTAAAATGACTTAAGGTAGATCTAATGACATTTGCAAGTAAAATGACTTAAGGTAGATTTCATGACATTTACAAGCAAAATGACTTAAGGTAGATTGCATGACATTTACAAGTAAAATGACTTAAGGTAGATTTCATGACATTTACAAGTAAAAGTAGAATGACTTAAGGTAGATTTCATTAAATTTACAAGTAAAATGACTTAAGGTAATTTCATGACATTTACAAGTAAAATCACTCAAGGCAGATTTCATGACATTTACAAGTAAAATGACTTAAGGTAGATTTCATGACATTTACAAGTAAAATGACTTAAGGTAGATTGCATGACATTTACAAGTAAAATGACTTAAGGTAGATTTCATGACATTTACAAGTAAAAGTAGAATGACTTAAGGTAGATTTCATTAAATTTACAAGTAAAATGACTTAAGGTAATTTCATGACATTTACAAGTAAAATCACTCAAGGCAGATTTCATGACATTTACAAGCAAAATGACTTAAGGTAGATTCCATGACATTTACAAGTAGAATGACTTAAGGTAGATTTCATGACATTTACAAGTAAAAGTAGAATGACTTAAGGTAGATTTCATTAAATTTACAAGTAAAATGACTTAAGGTAATTTCATGACATTTACAAGTAAAATCACTCAAGGCAGATTTCATGACATTTACAAGGAAAATGACTTAAGGTAGATCTAATGACATTTACAAGTAAAATGACTTAAGGTAGATTTCATGATATTTACAAGTAAAATGACTTAAGGTAGATTCCATGACATTTACAAGTAAAATGACTCAAGGTAGATTTCATGACATTTACAAGTAAAATGACTTAAAGTATATTTCATGACATTTACAAGCAAAATGACTTAAGGTAGATTTCATGACATTTACAAGTAAAAGTAGAATGACTTAAGGTAGATTTCATGAAATTTACAAGTAAAATTACTTAAGGTAGATTTCATGACATTTACAAGTAAAATGACTTAAGGTAGATTTAATGACATTTACAAGTAAAATGAGTTAAGGTAGATTTCATGACATTACAAGTAAAATTTCTTAAAGGTAGGACTTTTAAAACTAATTTCCCATCTTCACAGGATTAAGGCCATATATTCATCATGCCAGGAAGATGTAATCTTGATATGTAAGTTAATCAGGTGAGAACTAAATTTATTTATATATGACAAGTTATGATGCAATATCCATATATACTTAGAAATTTCATATCATTTAATTTGCAATCTCACAAATAAACTTTGATTCCAGGTGGCATATTTCATCAAGACAATGTATCATTTATCTGGAAGAAACTGATGTATGACATCTGATTTATATCCATTAGCAACCACACAAAATTGCACAAATAAAGCCTGTTAGAGAGTAATCCATTTAATGTTTGGGACAGAAAGGGACCCTGATTTTGTTTTAAATTTAAAAAAATATTCCACCTCCTAAATACAGGTATAGGTGCTGCGACATTACCCATGGTTACCAGTCTGATTTAGTTGGTCAGTTGGGTCATTGTTGAGATATGCTAATTTTTAGAGACGTGAGAGTTATACAACTTGGATGAAATTTTTTTTAAATTTTTTTTTTAAGACTGCTTCCATATCTTATATCTGACCCTGGTGATATGGTTAAAATTATTAAAAGTGTTGGCACAGTCTAAAGACAGATGTTCATAAAAGTGTAATGGAAATTGCATTAAATGCTGACATCTGAATGTAACATGTGCATATGATCTGGATATAGAGATGATATTGATTATACTGTAATGTCTATTCATGTGATAGACACACATTGATAGACAAGGTCATCCCCATGGCTAGTATACTGTAATGTCTATTCATGTGATAGACACACATTGATAGACAAGGTCATCCCCATGGCTAGTATACTGTAATGTCTATTCATGAATATACACACATTGATAGACAAAGTCATCCACATGGCTAGTATACTGTAATGTCTATTCATGTGATAAACACACATTGATAGACAAGATCATCCACATGGCTAGTATACTGTAATGTCTATTCATGTGATAGACACACATTGATAGACAAGGTCATCCACATGGCTAGTATACTGTAATGTCTCTTGTGATATACACACATTGATAGACAACTCATCCACATGGCTAGTATACTGTAGTGTCTCTTGTAATATACAGGTATTGGTAGACAATGTTGTTCACATGCTTCATGATTGATAGGGTGAACATGTGCTGATAAGCCAGATCACAAACACATTTGTTGATAAACATGAGTCCATCATAAAAGACAGTAGAAACTGTTGTTTGTTTTTACAGCAAAATCTAAGCTAACAAGCTGTTACCAAACCAGGTATTGGGGAGGTCTCCAAAGTTGATAGTATTTGTATCATTGACTTTTATATGATACCAATTTGACAAAACAAAAACCTGTATATCTCAGTTCATGACCTTGCTTATATGTTATTAAGCTAGAAGGAATGTTTCCAAACATGGCAAAATTATCACATACATCTTGTTCACAATTCATGTGGTATTGTCCAGAAGATATCTACATATCTACATATGTATGTATGTATGTATGTATGTATGTATGTATGTATGTATGTATGTATGTATGTATGTATGTATGTCTGTATGTATGTAGCTGGGAGTTAGTGGGGGAAACAACCTTTTAGGGGATATCCCAGCAGGAACTCACAGGGCATATTTTCCCCAGTGGCAACAATAAAATGAGTTTGCATTTGGCAAAGGGATGTGATATGGAGTGTTCCATTTGGGATAAAAACACAATTATCTACCATCTTGCAGGATGTTACTAAAATAGTATTGTTCGTTGCTAAATAAACACTGTACTCTAATAAGAAATTGTTATCTGATGCAATATTTGATTCTGATTACAGGAATGCTGTTGCATAGCTATGTGTGGTATCTTTGTTTCTTATGCAACATAACATTTGTAACAGCAATTTAGATGTTCTTTGGAATGGACTGAAGTTTTGAGACAACAGTCTTCAAATGATGTTACAGCCTAATTTTTAAAACATAATAAAAAAAATTAATTAATTATTAAATTGTAACTGCTATATATACTTACTTATAAGATGAGATCAACTGCATGCTGCACAGACCCAGGTCTGACAGCGCATCAAGTGCCAGCAGATCAGGGTCTGTGCAGTTTGTTAGGAGTAACCATAGTAACAAACAACATAGACACCGATATGCAAGCACAATTTTTCTATGGCAGATCAGGATCTTTTTTTTTCTTCTCCAGATTGACTGTATTTATAAGTGAATATATATGGCATATTCTAAAGCACCCTGTCTAAATCAGTGTTTTGCCAAGAAAAGAGTCACAGCTGTGGTTTATTATAATTAATGTGCTTGTCAGTTAGGTCAGTAATAACTGCAGATTTCTTGGCCCATTATTTACATAATGAAGATTTCTAAGGTAAACTATACAAACTTTGCATAAAGCCTGGTCTTTGTTCTGGCATTAAAAGACATGCAAACTTCAGAATTTCTGGAGTAAGACTCTTGGAACACAGTAGAAAGTTATGATCCGGTAATGGTGCAAAACTATGTTGTCAAAAAGAACAATCTAATTATAGAGGTTGTTTTTTCATTTCTTTTTATACACCTGCCATAGAGTGAGGAGTATTTGGTTGCAAGTTCAGCCATCTGTTTCCTATTTCATTTCTGCACTTGAGTTCTCAACCATCTACACTTTCCATTATCAAACTATGTAAGTAGCATTTGGGGGCAAGGATGAAATGCCATCAAAAGGTCAAATGTCAGAGTTCAGTGGACTGGATAAAGTTAAACTGTATATACACAGTAACATGACTTGCATAACAGCAATCTTGACCACTTTTGTAAATGGCTTATCTTTAAATTAATAAAGACCTAATGATTTGAGGATCAAGAAAGGCCAATGTCTTCATTTCTCTAAGAAGAAAAATGATATTCTTTTCCCCATGATATTTTGAATTATTAGCTACTTTGACCAATTTTTGTGGATGATTTGCATTGGACACAGGGAAGACACCTATATTTTTGATGGCTAAAGATTAGCACTTTAATGCGAAATGTTTATCGGTAAAAAAAAGACACTGATTTACTATAACAGTATCCCATTAACACTAGGTTTTCTGCCACAAAATTTCTTCCTGCAGTTTAAATTATTGATGGCATGATTTGGTTTTGTTTTGTTTTACAGTACTGTATCACAAGTTATTTAGTGTTAAAACAATCTGAGTACAAATTTCCCAGTGACACACAATGGTTTGATGGCACATGTTGATCTGTGATCTGAGGTTAGAAATCAAAACCCAGACTTATTTGGTCTCTGAGTTTGGTATATTAACCACTGAGCCACTGCAGCTATCCACTGAGCCACTGCAGCTAACCACTGAGCCACTGCAGCTATCCACTGAGCCACTGCAGCTAACCACCGAGCCACTGCAGCTATCCACTGAGCCACTGCAGCTATCCACTGAGCCACTGCAGCTAACCACTGAGCCACTACAGCTATCCACTGAGCCACTGCAGCTAACCACTGAGCCACTGCAGCTATCCACTGAGCCACTGCAGCTAATCACTGAGCCACTGCAGCTATCCATTGAGCCACTGCAGCTAACCACCAAGCCACTGCAGCTATCCACTGAGCTACTGCAGCAATCCACTGAGCCACTGCAGCTATCCACTGAGCCACTGCAGCTAACCACCAAGCCACTACAGCTATCCACTGAGCCACTGCAGCTATCCACTGAGCCACTGCAGCTAACCACTGAGCCACTACAGCTATCCACTGAGCCACTGCAGCTAACCACTGAGCCACAGCAGCTATCCACTGAGCCACTGCAGCTAACCACTGAGCCACTGCAGCTATCCACTGAGCCACTGCAGCTAACCACTGAGCCACTGCAGCTATCCACTGAGCCACTGCAGCTAACCACTGAGCCACTTCAACTATCAACTGAGCCACTGCAGCTACTGTTTTGTTGATTGCCATACATTATAGAGCCTGCAGGGATTTTTTTTGATGCATTGATGTACACACATCTATCATCACTTTCTTCTCTTTGTTCTACCACATTGGCTGTTTATTGGAGTTTACTAAAGTTGTACCTTATATACGTGTGAAATTACAAATAATCATTGCTCCAGTAGATCAGGGTCTATGTTGTTTGTTACACTGGTTACTCCTAGCAAACTGCATAAAAACAAATCTGCAAGTATATTATGCAGTGGCAGATCTGAGTCTGTGCAGTTTGCAGTTGGATTTGACTTATGTGGTTATATACAGTACCTTGGTGCTGTCATTGAATGTTCCTTGCATATGTCATTACAGTAATAACATTAATTACTTGTCATTAGTAAAATGATGTGATTACTTCTCATTAGTGACTGCTTTTAATTATCATTAATAACTGCTTGTAATTACTTTTCATTAGTAACTGCTTGTAATTACTTGTCATTAGTAACTGATTGTAATTACTTGTAATTAGTAACTGATTGTAATTACTTGTCATTAGTAACTGGTCCTTTTTTGCATTCATTTGATATTTTCCATGTAACAGACTTGAGAACTGGCAAAGGTTTCTAAAATTGTAGTAAAACCAGTGATATACCGGGTATTTTTCCCTACCTTTTGACACAGTGCATGGTTTTTAAATACAAAGAGACTCACATTTCGATTCACTCTGAAGAAAACGCTAAGTTACTGATTGCATGGTGCCTGCCGAATAGAATGACATTGGTTCTTTGAAAGTATGTACAGAGAATGAAGTACAGATAGTGAGTTGCAGAGAATGAGGTACAGATAATGAAGTATGGATATTGAGGTACAGGGAATGAGGTATAGAGAATGAGATACAATGAAAGAGGTACTGAGAATGAGGTACAAAGAGTGAGGTACTGAGAATAAAGTACAAAGATTGAAGTACAAAGAATGATATCCCATGATGACAGAGTTGAACGATATGCAGGTTTTGTCCCTAATGCTTGTCTGTTAGCCAGAGGTCGATATATCTTTGCAAGAACTACTATAGGACAAAATGTGGTTGATGACACATCATTCAGTCATTGTGACATGAATGAAATTATGTAATTGGATCTATGGGTTAAATTCTAATTGGCTACTATTTACATTCAAGTGTTTTTAAAGCATGCAAAAGGAAAACGGCATTCTGACTTGACTGTGTTTTTGTTTTGGGATTCTTACACTTGAATATATAACAACAATTCTCTCACAAATATGGATCATGAACTTAATTAATTTTGCCAAAATGTATAAATTTGGGAAAACAGACACCTACTGTGCTTTTTCAAATTCTCAGGATCATTTTTAGATATTTAACAACTAAGAAATCGGATACATGTCATTACAGACACGGTTAACCCCATGGTGCCATCGTGTGACACTGATATGCATGAAAAATGACAATGCATTGAGATTGGTGGCAATTAAGACCCCATGCTAATTGGATAAATTTACCAGTGACAGTGTTTGGAACCAATTATATTCAGATAATTGGATCATATACTCCAGCAGTATTGTGAAACTCGGCTTGAAACCGGATGAAGAGTAAACCATCGCTCCATGATCTGAATAACAAAAATCACTAGTGACATCATTCATTGAAGTCACACACACTGAACCACGTGATCTAACCCAGGATCTCCGATGTGAAAATTTCACAAACCTGCTCAAGATTGCAAAGATTCAGACCAGGTATGATAATCAGTAAGTTACCTTGTATCATGTAATGTGACAAAAATCAACGGCAATAGATTTTCTTTTCAGTCTTTATTTGTATGTAATGTGACAAAGATCAACGGCAATAGATTTGCATTTCAGTCTTTATGTTTTTTTAACAAATACTTATAGAAAGCGGCATTAATTACACAGAATAAATTTTGTCAAGCATACATTGCTGGCAAGCAATAGATATAGCAGTCACGTTTCTTCTGGATTAAGGGTTTGGAAAAGTTTTCATTTGCATATATCCACTAAACGTCATGATAGTTTCTCATCCTACTTCTCATTAAGGTTTTAGTGAATACTATTTTCATCTGCCATATTTTCGAATATCAGTAGTTGTTGCATGTTGTCGATGAGGCATTATTGAGATAAGACATGAGGTGACCTTCTGACCTTTTGACCTTGTTAAATGTGGAATTATTCGGTACTTTGATTATAGGCTCAACTTACATGCCCTTGGCCATTTTTTTCATGTGAAAACCAAACACGTTAAATTTCTTTTAACGAATCACATGGTACTTGGTATAATACATCTCCATCCATCCCTCCCTTCCCTCCCTTTCCTCCCTTTCATAACAATAAAGTGATTTGAGATTAAGGAATGAAACTTAATATTCCTAGAAGATGTGTCGCATACTATTTTAGGAGTGCCAGCTTCAAGGTCAAGACTATAGTGATTCCATCCACTCCATAACTTTAAAGCTGTGTGATATTAAGGGTTACATTGTCACAAGATGGTCTGTTGAGGATGCTGTCTTTAAGGTCTTCAAGGTCAAGGTCTTGGTTAAGCATCACCCTTTTCCTTTCCTTTTGTATTAATGGATGAAAATTATTATTCATGCACATCATCACATTTTATTTGCCACTCTGATCTTAGAACTGTTTGAGATTGAGTGATATATATATATATATATATATATATATATATATATATATATATATATATATATATATATATAGATGGCTCTGCTTATATGCATGGACTCGGGACCAATGCTATGATATTCAATTAGGCAGCGTATGCACTAAGCCGGCGTTCATGTTATGGCGTGTATCTGGTGCAGCATGCATAGTGATACCCATTATTTCTCCGAAACAAACCCCCATTTAACCTAGTTTATTTAAATGTGACGCGATTTATTCTGGTATCATATGGAGGTCAGTTTTGTCAGGAGATCGAGGAGCAGACATGTGGTCAGCACTCCAGTTTTAATCTATTGAATTTAATGACCAGACTGGATCGGATTCTTAAAGAGGTCAATGCAATTTTGTCTTAAAGCTAAAGAGTGTTAAAGCCGTCGACCATGCTTGGTTAACTATTATGGTTGTCTACTATTGCGCCTCCTGGTGATCAACAGAGAATCAGAGAGCTAATGCCATCTTGGTAATATTTATGGTTATCTACTATAGTGCCTCCTGGTGGCCAATCGGAGATTTAATTGCTGTGATGTTGGTATTAACAGACCTCATTTATCAACTTTGACCGCCAATATTTGGAATCTGTTTATTTTCATTTTGAAAGGAACAATTTTGAACAATGCAGTTATCTGAAGCAACTAAACACATAATAATGCATGTTCAGACCAGAAAAATGTATGCAATAATGCGAAATATGCATATAGATGATATGCAATTGTCCGACATTGATATCCATTGAAAACACTGGTAACAAATCAGCACAAAGCTATGCAATAAGACAGAATATGCAGTTATACGATATATATACATACATACATACATACATACATACATACATACATACATACATACATACATACATACATACATACATACATACATACATACATACATACATACATACATACATACATACATACATGTGTGTTGTGTCCTGATTTGATTGTCATATCTTTAGGGTTGGTATTAAATGTTGAAAGTTGAATTTTCTTAAGATAGTTTTCATTCCACTGTAATCTGATAGCCATTTTAGATGAAGGGATGAAACATAATAAGGTTATATATCATTATGAAAAGTTGAGCTGTTTACCCTGTTAGTGTTGTTGGGTTTTTGGGGCTATCTTTAAGGTCAAGATCACAGGGTGTTTGTTCAGGTTTACATGTCTGCAGCATGATGCCCCAGTGCTAAACATAAACTGCCTCACTGCAGACAACATAGTGATATGACTGAAAAATTGTTAAAGCTATGTTAAAAATCCTAATGAACAAACAAACAACAATTTTTCAGGTTTTAGTCACATTCTATTTTCTACTTTAAGAGCTGCTTTGTGTACTAATATAGTCAGTAAAAAGTCTTATCTTCAGGGTCAAGGTCACAGGTCAATATATTAAAATTTCTTTTGCTTTAGAATTTTATCATGAAAGATGTTGAATAAAGTACAAGTACACATGTGCTTCTCATCTTGTGTACAACAACCAAAGTGTTATCTTCATGGTAAAAGTCACTGTTTATTTTATGTTCCCCTTTTCTACACTTTCCCTCTAATGGTTTCTAAGATTTGGCATTGAAACTAGGCTGCATTTGATATCTCCCAAATACCTGTAATGCTATCTCTTGAAGGTCATGATGACTTCATTATGGTAGGTGTGGTATGAAAATTAACTGAAGTTGTGCTTGTCATTAACTTGAGAAAATAATTGGCTACATGGGCCCCTAACTTGAGAAAATAATTGGCTACATGGGTCCCTAACTTGAGAAAATAATTGGCTACATGGGTCCCTAACTTGAGAAAATAATTGGCTACATGGGTCCCTTGAAGCAACACTGTTGTAAGGCAGCTGTTAAAGGTGAGATTACTTTATACTGAGGTACTTTATAAGGTGAGATTACTTTATACTAAGGTACCTTATAAGGTGAGATTACTTTATACTGAGGTACCTTATAAGGTGAGATTACTTTATACTGAGGTACCTTATAAGGTGAGATTACTTTATACTGTGGTACTTTATAAGGTGAGATTACTTTATACTGAGGTACCTTATAATGTGAGATTACTTTATACTAAGGTACCTTATAGGGTGAGATTACTTTATACTGAGGTACCTTATAAGGAAGACTTTATAATTAATATTATCTTTTAGAAAATACAACATTGTAATCTTTTCAGGAAATAGTGAAATAAATTCTGTTCAGTTTGTTGATTTTTTTTTTTTTTTATGGTTTAACGCCATTTTTTCCAGCACAATATAGGCTATACATGGCGGCCAGTATTAATGGTGGAGGAAGAAACCGGACAAACCCCGGAAAGAACCACCAACCCACGAGAAGCTACTGGCAAGCTTTCTCACATAACTACATTTGCCGAATCTTAGACTCGAACACACGCAGACAGAGGTGAGATGTCAGTGGTCCGTAACGGACAGCGCTTTAGACCACTCGGCCACTCGGGGCCCCCAGTTTGTTGATAATAATAATAATAATAATAATAATAATAATAATAATAATAATTAATAATAATAATTAATAATTATAATAATAATAGTAGCAGCAATACTACTACTATTACTACTACTACTATTACTACTACTACTACTACTACTACTACTACTACTACTACTACTACTACTACCAGTAATAATAATAATAATGATAATAATAGTAATAATAATAATAATGATAATAATAATAATAATGATAATGATAATAATAACAATAATAATAATAATAATAAAAGTAACAACAACAGCAACAACAAAGTAATAATAATAATAATAATAATATTAATAATAATAATATTAATAATAATAATAATAATAATAATAATAATAATAATAATAATAATAATAATAATAATGACAAAAGTGTTATTTTTTCAATATATTAACTGCCTTTGAAAAGTGTGCTTAACTCGTTCTATCCTGAATATACCTGTGGTCATAGTATCCAATTTTATCTTGATATGCTCTTACTCTGCATTGTATGTGTGTAGTCTCTCTAGAAATGTTTGTGTTCTTCTTCACCAACACAGGAATTGGTTAAAGCACGCATGTGCAGTGAAATTTAAAGAACAATGTTGGAAAAGAAATTGTTGGCTTGAAAATCAATCAATAAAAGGATAGGCGAGAACTCATGTAAACATGGATGTTGACAGCAAGGGTAGCAGCATTGAAGTTGATTTAGATGATTCTGGTGATAATATTGACTTGAAGGATGGATTATAATTGAATCAAGTTGATGAAATAGATGATGCATGGCTTTATGTACTTTTTGACAGTGATTCAGAGAATGAAACTGACATTGAATGTTTTCAAAAGAAATGTGTCTGGGTTGATTTTTCACCTTGATTACAGCCACGATTTAAATTGATAAAATATTGTTATCAGTGATGATGTAGATTTGGACAAAAATTGTACTGATAATTTACCCTTATCTTACTGAAACATTTCTAGGATTAATGTGGGACAAGTTTGCATGAAAAACTGTAAGCTGAATTACATGTTCTAGAGTGTGAAGCAAAAAATTAATTCCAGGTGTTGTCCAATTTTTTAAAAAAAATTATAACATTTGAACTAACAGTGCTAGAAACTTTGACCAAATTACTAGAAATAGAATTTTTGTGAGCAGTTTGTTCATCTTCATGAACTCAAGATTCACTGAACATCATGGTAAGTTTTTTGATTGTTTTTTTTTCTTCCAAGTAATATTTCAAAATACATTTTTGAGCATGTACATTGATAAATGATCAAACACATCACTGTGTTGCAAATTCTATTACCTTTTCAGAGATACATAATTTTGTATACTTGAGAAATAAAAATGTTACAATATTTTTAGAAAACACGTTGAATGTCATGACAATTTCTACTGCTGTATGATGCTCCATTTTACCACAATGTATTTAGAATCGCTTCCCAGGAATCAGGTACTGCAGTTGAAATTGGTAAACAGGATAAAATGTGCTTAACATGTCTTTGCACTTCTTGCACAACTTGGTACTTTTTCTTTTGCCTTATACTAACTACTACAAAATTGTTATTTAAAATTGTTATTTAATCATCCACCTGCTAGTTGAAAAGGGGATTGTTGGCACTCTTGAGGCAGTGACCTTTCCTCCTTTAAGGAATGAAGGAGTGGGCTGTAACATTTTTACAAATAATTGTCAGCCTTTTCTATGTTGGAAAAAAAAGAACAATTGTCTATAGATATGACCATGGAACTCATTACTTTTGTCTGCTCAGCTGAAATCAAATTTTAGCTCTCCCCATTATCTCCTCCCTCCCCTCCCCCTTCTCCCTGCAGCATAAGATAAACTGGTCAATGCTTAATTTTTCTGATTCCCAGATGTCTATTTTCATAACAAGGATTGTATACTGAAATCAGTACATCAGTTTCATTAAATGGGGGTGGAGTGTAATTTTTTCTTTTAAGCACCATACAGTTGTACCAAATAACGGATGGATAAAATAATTTTTTAATGGATGAAAACAGGTTGTGTGCTTGCATGCTATGTAATGCCAACAAAAACCAATTATAAAGTGTGGTCTTTTAGTTGCAAAATGAGGTATGACCAAGCTGCAATAAATTATTTGCTGCCAATAATGAGGGGTGCTACAAATAACATCATGAACAAAATATTAATTGGTTTTACATCCTTACAATCAATGGAGTAATATCATATTAGATGTCATCATTTCTATTATACCCCTCCTTCCTATTGACATTTATCTTTACTTTTAAAAGGTAATTTAATTGTTTATCACATCATTGTAATTATAATTGTGTCAGATTATATTCAGTTGTCACTTCCTTTTTTAAATACTCTAGTACATTCTGGTGGTCTAGAACTTTGTTTTATTTATAAATATATGTACATTGTAATAAGTAAAAAAGAAATTAAAGGGGGATGATATGGTAGTAATCCACATGAGCAAATAATCCAGGTAATCCAGGTAACCAGGCTCTGTATACACCATGTTTTGCTGTAATGTCTTCACATAATTTAAGTATTTGTATTTGGATCTTGTTGGCTTTTATGGCACTTTGAACAAATTATTGGGTAATAATGACATCTAAGTGACTTTCAATGACACAGAGACTCAGGGTGGAAGAGTAATCTAAGGCCCTCACCATTATTGAACACAGCTTTATTACTTCTATCCACATAGGTTTGAGTCTTGGGCTCTTGCCAATGGGACTATGTGACAAAGCTTGCCAGTAGTTTCCTGAGGGTCGGTGTTACTTCCTGGGGCTTTACTGGGTTCTTCCTCTATCCGGTATACAGGCTTCCATGCATAGCCTATCTTAGCGCTTTTAAAGAAAACTTTCACTGACAAAATTCAAATTCAAGGCCACACTGAACTAGCCAACATGGTCTGGCCTGTTCAGGTGTTGAAAATGTGACACACTTGGATTGCAAGTTTGATGCTAAACCAACTAAAGTATTCTAGTTTTCCACATCAAAATTTTAGTGAAAATTTGTTGGTTCCCTGAATTCACACAAGTTTTATGCTAAAAAATTATGCGATATACTGTAGATAAGAACCTGTTCATTAGTAGCAGTTTAAAAAAAAACAACAATGATTTGATCAAGTATGCTGACTATATTTACATTCTCTTTTATCTCATTCACAATTTGGTTTCAAAAGTTTTGTTAGGCATTTAAAATTGTTGTGATCTGTCTGTCTGTCTGTCTGTCTGTCTGTCTCTCTCTCTCTCTCTCTCTCTCTCTCTCTCTCTCTCTCTCTCTCTATATATATATATATATATATATATATATATATATATATATATATATATATATATATATATATATCTGGTGCAAATCTGTTATAAATGGTAAGAGTACGAGAGGAAAGCAGCAAACAAGGTAAGCCATTATAATCTACTTCACTACTAGATTGATTATCTTGTTAGCTCAGAGAAAAGGGGGGGGGGGGAGAGTAAATGAACTGCTGTTGTTGTTATGCCCACAGCTTCCAACTGATGACTACACTATGCATTCATCCACAGTGAGTGACTGAGGCTGGTTCTATTTTTGTTCTTTCCTTATAAAGGGATGGGGAAGCCTGTAGAATGCTTCCTTCCTGTGTTGCATGTACACATTTCTTCATGCTTCCCAGAATTCCTTGTGAAATTGAACCAAGCTCCTGAGTTCATCTGGGGGGAAAACTTGTGGCAACTTTTCATTTGTTATTTTGGGGGAATTCGAGATACTTAAATTGTATTTTGGACTTTCGCTTGATGGTGGAATAGAGGGCTTTGAAACTCCTAGATTTGAGGTCATCCAAGTTTTCTGGAAGTTTTGGCAGAATTATTATTTGCTGTACAGGTGAGTTAGATTGGCATCCATGTTTTTTATCTGTAATCTGATAGGAGGCAACCCCCCCCCCCCCCACATTGACTATTTTTAGGTCTACATGTGCAATATTGTTCCATACATGTGTAATATTGTTCCATACTTGTGTTATATTGTTCCATACATATGTAATATTGTTTCATACTTGTGTAATATTGTTCCATACTTGTGTAATATTGTTCCATACTTGTGTAATATTGTTCCATACTTGTGTAATATTGTATCACAGCCTAGAGATTTACATTAAATATTCTGCATTAACCATGTTGTTGTTTATGATTCATAATTTTTAATAACATTTTGTATTATATTTGTATCAAATTTGCATCAAACATGTACAAGTTTCTCATTTACAGATTTCTTTCTAATAACTTCATAAAAAGTAATCAGGTTACATACTTTTCACACACACACACACACACACACACACACACACACACACACACACACACACATACACACACACACACACACACACACACATTTGTTTGACTGTCTTCATCCCTTTGACATTGACATTTGATTTCAAAAGAATTTGCATTCATCATTTAATGTAAAAAGCAGAGACAATTTTTAACATCCAACAGAGTCTATTTTTGTTTGAGCCAAAAATTATGTTATTAAATGAACTCTCAAAAGTTGGAAAGAATTTTAACATGTATAATTTACACAGGGATATGAAATGTATACTATTTTTTAGATGTAACTACACCAAGATTAACAGTTTTTGATGTTTTTCCAGATGTGAAATGTTTTCCCTTGTATTAGATATTTGAGTAATCTTACGATAAATGAAGTAAATTAACTGAGACACAACGAAACATGAAAATATTTACACCTGAATTGCTGATCGATATCAGTATCCACTGGTTGCCAAGGTGATTATTTTTCATCTAGGAATTTCTGTTTCATCTCAGAATTTTGCTCCCCCTACCCACCCAGCTAAATAGTTAGCACTACATACTGAAGTTTCAATCAGGCATATGAGTATCTGGGATTTTTTAAATGTTTTTCTCGTGATACCAGAACAGGTCTTTAAATTTTTTTTAGAAATATCATGTTTGATTGGCCGATGAATGATGTGATGTGCATTATTGTGGCAATGAGATGATGCCATATTTATGGCAAACTTTTAACATTTTAAATTGACTCATTGAGACATTCCTTGTAAAAAGTGTTTAACTACATTCTTTTATGCGTACATTAGAAACTGATTATGGAAATTTTAAGAAGAAAAAAAGAGCAAATTTGTCTTATTTTTTAGATAGAAAGAAATATTCTTTTAGGTTTGTTTGTAACAAGATGAACTGAAGTGTCTTAATCATTTGGTGAAAGCAATTAGTAATGCACCTTACCAAGCTCTCATATGGTAGAAATAGGATGGAGCCATGTGAGAGCATGCTTCAATGAAATTACATGTCATCAATGAGATATGTAATTGTTGGTTTGGGTGTAACACTACTTTTTCAGTATGTGATAGTGTGTACATGTACATGGCATCCAGTGTATAGTGGTGGGAAAACCCAGCAAAGACCACAGAGCCATGGGATGTAACTGGCAAGCTTTCTCAAAATGCCACAAGAAGCCTGAGACCGAACCCACAGACAGTGTGACTGGTAAAAGCGAGCACTTTAGACCACTCAACTATTTGGAACCAGTGGAAGAGATATAAACATGCTTTAGAAATCTGTAACATAAAAATTATATCTCATTTGACAGTACATGTACTCTTTTTTTTTGCTCACTTGATTCGAAGTTCTATCAAGATTTTAAGCTGCCAATATTTTATTTGGAGTACCAGAATTTCACAAGGATTGTGTGCTTCATATTCACATATCTGTATCTTTTAATTTAAAAAAAAATAAATAGCTGTCAGTGTGTGATTTTAGATATAATAAAAATAGATAGACAATATTATAGTTGGAATACCAGAATTTCATAAGGGTTATTTGTTTTATAATAGTGCTGCAGGAAATGTGCATGTAATCTCATACATTTTATTTTAAAAACTAAAATCAAATAACCTCATCAACAATTGGTTTTTAATGTTAAAATACAATTGATGCAGTTTCATCATCCCAGATTGATATTTATTGTAAGGAAGTTTCTTTGTATATCTTTTAAGATAAATTACTCAAATCTCTACCAGGCCATCTTTGAGTACCAGTAAATAATGATTTATATTACTAATTGAATCAAACATGATTTTATTGTAAGATATTATAATGACATATGTGTATGAACACAATATCAGAATGTCTTAGTTTTATGGTTGAATTGACCAAGAGCAAATAACTGTCATACACTAACAGCAGGCAATTACTGACTGATTTCAAATGATTTGATTTTTCTTGACAAGTGTCCTACACCTTGCTGCAATAAATTTGTCTTGTATCTGACAACTCGTATATTCAAGACTTTCAGCCAGAATTTTTATGTCACAAACCACAGATGACCTAGATTCAATTACAGCCTTTAAGATTGATTTATTCGACTCCTTGTATTAAGTGTTATCATAATATTACCTCCATAATATCAAACAGCGTTGTACACTTATAGTATTTAGGTAGAACATTAAGGTAAATGAAGAATTCACTACATGTACAATTAAATGTATATATACTCCAGACTCCAGGTGTATAAAGACCAGTTTCCCATGTGTGTATATATGACTTTATATACCTGGAGTCTGTGTCTTCTGACTTTTATTGAATGGTACTAATTAAGTCTTGGGACTTTTAAAATCAAAATCTTTGCAGACTCTCATTTAGCTGGACATATGACTAAATACTAACCCAGTGGATGCATTGCTTATTTGTTTGTTTTAGGGTTTTAGTTGTTGTAGGGTTTAATGCCATTTTTCAGCACATGATAGGTTATACATGGCGGTCAGTATTATTGGTAGAAGAAGAAACCGGGAAAACCCCCGGAAAGAACCACCAACTCACAAGAAGCTACTGGCAAGCTTTCTCACTTAACTACATTAGCCATATCTTAGACTTGTACCAACGCAGACAGAAGTGAGACAGCAGAGATCCGTAACTGAAAGTGCTTTAGATCACTCGGCCACTCGGGGCCCCTGGATGCATTGCAAAGAGAGGAATGACTATTGAAATTTTCATGCGAGTCATTTTAATTTACATAATAAATGAAGGAAGTTTATTTTAAAGAAAAAGATTTGAAACTTTGACAAAAATCGTTTAAAAATTATGCAGTGTTCCCTGTTACAAGGCCACCTCTTTTCTACAACATGAATGTGGCCTTTAGAAGAGGGGTCCCATTTCTAAAGGGGTCACTTTTCTAGAAGGGGTAATTTTTCTAATGCGGGTCACACAGATATGGCCAATACTTACATGTAGCAGTAAATTTAAAGTATACAAGGTGAGCCAAACTTGTTTATTATTTTTTCAATTAAAATTACAGGCATTTTTTAAATCAGTGTGATAAACTTGTACCAGTTTTATTTAAAATAATTTTATATTCATAAATCATGGTGCAAAACCACTTTGTTAGTAAAATCCCCAACTAATATCCTCCATTTATTGTTCCCACCACTTCAGAATGTATAAATGGCATAATTTTCAGACTCTTTCAGACATCAAAGATCTCATCTGTGATCAAAGGACTTTGTGTGTGTACATTGGTCAGATTGCTTTCACTTTTCCTTTTCAATTTGAATGTCTGATGACATTTTGTACTTTTTGCAAGAATTATTGGCAATTTGTAGCTATTACACAAAATGCTCAGTAAACTGTATTTACAAAGGATATGAACTTGTCACGTGATAACTGGCTTTTGTCTGGTACGCTTTGAAATGCATTTCAAAATTTTGGAATCCAATATGACCACCTTAGCTGCCATCTTGAAAAATGTGTTATTGCAGCTCAACCTACATGGGGTTTTCACTTCTTACAAGGTCAAGTTGGTTCTAAATGAAAATTATGCCAATCTGTGGTCAAGTATGGTTGCCACAGCATCCAGTATGGTCACAACAGCTATCATATTTAAAATATTATAATATTGTTATCACAAGCCTTCCTGAACATCAACATCAGGCTTTCACATGAAGACTTCCTGTGAGGTCTGAGTGATCCAAATGAAAATAGTGCTGATCTAACTGATTAATGGCAGATCTGTGTTTACAACTTGTATTTTGTACTTGTATGGTTTTTGCATTGCTACTTGACTGAAGGTAGATCTGTATTTACAACTTGTATTTTGTACTTGTATGGTTTTTGCATTGCTACTTGACTGAAGGTAGATCTGTATTTACAACTTGTATTTTGTACTTGTATGGTTTTTGCAGCACAACTTGACTGATGGCCTATTTGTGTTTACAACTTGTATTTTATGTATACTTGTTCATTAGAAAAGATAAGAATTTTTATTTCAGACTGCATAGTCCACAAATCAAAATTAAAATGCAAAGTATAAAAGTATTTTAGACATTAAATATCATAGGTACAAATATCTACATGTCAAGAATTTGTTAAGGATGAAATTTGGAAAGGCATCTAAAGAGTAAATTATTCAATCTACCTATAGTCCAAGAATTTAAACAAAATGTCTTAATTCCATTTAGATTCCAAGATACAATTCTTGCCATTAGATATTATTGTCATCACTGAACAGAATTTCTGATTACTGATGACTGATGACCAATATGTATTTACAATATGTACTTTGTGTAGACTACAGTATATACCCAATGTTTTCGGACTTGGTATGTTTTTGGACTGTTTTGTTGGGGGTATATATAATATTTAAATGCCTTGTAATTTTTCAGATTTTGCTTTGATATAATATTTTTACAATTGATGTTTTTGGACACAATCAAGGAATATCTGTTGCGTCATTTTAATGTAAAATTCACAGCGTGTTTTGCCATTAATTTAACTGATACAAAGTTTACTTCATTTGGTTGCCAATTATTAAATGTGATCATGAACTTCCATGAACTAATATAATTTTAAATTCTTAATCATATGTATCTATGTTTGACATTTACGACATTTATCATGACCTATATTATGCCATACATTATTATGACCTATATTATGCCATACATTTGTTATGACCTATATTATGCCATACATTTGTTATGACCTATACTATGCCATACATTTGTTATGACCTATGTTATGCCATACATTTGTTATAACCTATATTATGCCATACATTTGTTATGACCTATATTATGACATAATACATTTATTATGACCTATATTATGACATACATTTGTTATGACCTATATTATGCCATGCATTTATTATAACCTATATTATGCCATACATTTGTTATGACCTATATTATGCCATACATTTGTTATGACCTATATTATGACATACATTTGTTATGACCTATATTATGCCATACATTTGTTATCAACCTATATTATGCCATGCATTTGTTATGACCTATATTATGACATACATTTGTTATGACATATATTATGACACAATACATTTATTATGACCTATATTATGCCATACATTTGTTATGACCTATATTATGCCATACATTTGTTATGACCTATATTATGACATAATATATTTATTATGACCTATATTATGACATACATTTGTTATAAACTATATTATGCCATACATTTGTTATGACCTATATTATGCCATACATTTGTTATGACCTATGTTATGCCATACATTTGTTATAACCTATATTATGCCATATATTTGTTATGACCTATATTATGACATAATACATTTATTATGACCTATTATGACATACATTTGTTATGACCTATATTATGCCATGCATTTGTTATAACCTATATTATGCCATACATTTGTTATGACCTATATTATGCCATACATTTGTTATGACCTATATTATGCCATACATTTGTTATGACCTATATTATGCCATACATTTGTTATCAACCTATATTATGCCATACATTTGTTATGACCTATATTATGACATACATTTGTTATGACATATATTATGACACAATACATTTATTATGACCTATATTATGCCATACATTTGTTATGACCTATATTATCCCATACATTTGTTATGACCTATATTATGACATAATACATTTATTATGACCTATATTATGACATACATTTGTTATGACCTATATTATGCCATGCATTTTTTATAACCTATATTATGCCATACATTTGTTATGACCTATATTATGCCATACATTTGTTATGACCTATATTATGCCATACATTTGTTATGACCTATATTATGCCATACATTTGTTATGACCTATATTATGACATAATACATTTATTATGACCTATATTATGACAGACATTTGTTATGACCTATATTATGCCATGCATTTTTTATAACCTCTATTATGCCATACATTTGCTATGACCTATATTATGCCATACATTTGTTATGACCTATATTATGCCATACATTTGTTATGACCAATATTATGCCATACATTTGTTATGACCTATATTATGCCATACATTTGTCATGACCTATATTATGCCATACATTTATTATGACCTATATTATGCCATACATTTGTTATGACATGTATTATGACATACATTTGTTATGACCTATAGTATGACATACATTTGTTATGACCTATATTATGACAATTTTTTTTACTATTGCCTTAGTATTGGTAATTGATAACAATTGCATGTGTCATATATTTCATTTTTTTTTTTTTAAATGTGTGTATGTGTGTGATTTGTACTTTTAGCACAATATTTCAGTCATGTTGGTATGATGTATGAAGTGTGGCAGTTTATAGTGATGCCTAGCAGTGGGGCATAATGGCGCAGCCATGTAGCATGATGTCACACCCAGTCACATTATCCTGTGACATTAGGCCGACCAGTCCTTACACTAACCTCGTAATGCTGAGCGCCAAGCGAGGCAGCTGTTAGTACCATTATTGTAAGTCTTTGGTATGACTCAGCCGGGGATTGAACCCACAACCTCCCACATCCAAGGCAGATGTTCAAACCACTAGGACAGTGGAATGGTTAGTTGCAGCTTTGAAGAAATAGAGGATATTTATGGAGGTGGTTATAAGGTGTGTTCTTGATAACGCACTATTTCATTCATGCTAATTTCTCAAACAGATCAATCTATGTATGAGATTTGCACATTATACTTTTAATGTTACACATTAATTTTTCCCATAAACCCCCCACCCTGATTAGAAAATGCTCCCTTTATTTTCAGATGATGGAGTAATCTCTATTCAAAATTTTCAAGAATAAACCCTGGATTGTCCTGGCAATTTCCATTTTACAGATGTTAGGAAATGAAGACATAGCTATGTCTCTCCTGTTAACAACAACATCAACGTTAAAATATTAAGGCTTTTTATTTCCATCAATGTAATTCCCCTCAGTGTCAGTGTTATATTATGGGATGGGTCATTAATCCCATTTTAATAGTCAAATTTTGTTTTTATAGCTATTGTTAATTTATTGTGAAAATAGATTCCTGAGAGTCAAATTTATAATGTTTTTGTGTTAAAGGGCACTATCAGGATAGACCCCTCACTTATAATACAGGTTTATATTTATGTGCTTACAGTGATCAGTATTACAAAGAGGTCAGCACTTTATTTGGAATTTCATGAGTACATTGATTTTAATTAGTGTTGTTAACCTGGTCAGATTATATGTAGCTCACAATATCCTACTTGTAATGCTTGTATGGCTACTGGCTTCTAAAGTGGCTTCTGTGGATACTGGTTACTAAAGTGGCTTCTGGTTACTAAGTGGATACTGGTTACTAAAGTGGCTTCTGGTTACTAAGTGGCTACTGGTTACTAAAGGGGTTAATGTGGCTACTGGTTACTAAAATGGCTACTGGTACATACAATTTTGTAATCATCTCCATTTGGAGCAATGTAGATCTTACATGATCTGTTTTTCTTGTATTTAGGTTCTGTTAGCAACATTATGGATCTGTCAAAGGAGGAGTTATTGGGTAACTGCTTTTGTCACATAATTATGTTTTGCCCCATTTCGTCTTACAGAGCTGAATATTTGAGAATGGCCTTTTATGTTCTTTATCCACTCGGGGGTGTTCTGTTGTGAAGAAAGAAAACAAAAAGAATCTATAATTATAGGTTGCTTCCTATTCCACCTCAATTATGTGTAACCCTCAATGTTGCATAAGGTTGTAGCAATCAAGGTTGGTTGGAATATAAACAACCCAACTCTTATCATTGATCTGCTGAGTAGAATCAAATTTCTGTTAGCAAAATACTAATGTTGGGACCAATTTATTGAATGGGTGTGGCATCATACCAGAGGATGTCACTTTTAACATAGACACAGAGTCTAGCCAAAGTACTTTGATTTTTATGAGGATATTCTCTCATTTTATAGCTGATAAATGTTCATGATTGGAGATTTTCAATATAAATTTCAGACTACATGTACTTGTGTCATTACAAATTGTTTCCCCAAAAGCTTATACAACACATGTTATTTTATTATTTTTTAATTGTAGCAAGCCCTTTTTATTTATTAAATTATCCATACATTTCAAATAAATATATGTGTGATGACATCACCTTTAGAATAATGAGACTAAACCTGTTAACCCTAAAGACTTCTTATCTGATCTGTATTTCAAACTTTTCTTGGCATGAAATTCCAGCTGCAGCCCACATCACTGAAATTTGATATGATACGTTCATGTCCCCATCGTATAAGGTCATCCATTCTTCACTGGAAACAAAATGGACTTTATAAAACGGGTGCCTCTCTTGACTGGGACAAAATGGTGTAAATATTCTAATTTAGTAACAGAGAAGGTGGTGTCTGTTAGTGAAATTTGGAGGGGGTTGCTCAAGACATGGGGTAGTAGCTCAAGACAGTGTAATTACCATGCATCTACTCTGATAGTGAAATTTGGAGGGGGTAGCTCAAGACATGGGGTAGTAGCTCAAGAGAGTGTAATTACCATGCATCTACTCTGCATTGACCATCAACAATAGAGTAGAATCTTTGGCTGTTTGACATTCCAATGGAAACATTTGAGCATTGACAATCCAGTAGAATCATCCGGTATTGAACCTTAAATAGAATCACTGAGTATAGAGAGTCATGTAGAATCACTGAATATTGACAGTCCACTATAATCATTCAGTATTGACAGTCCATTAGAATCATTGAGTAATGACAGTCTGCTAGAATCATTTAGTATTGACAGTCCATGAGAATCAACGACAGTCCAGTAAAATGGACCCAAATTAAATATATCCTAAAATATTCTTTAGATTTATTATTTTAATTGAAATTAAAGACTATAAATGATTTTGGTGTTTGAGCTTAATCTTTTCTCAGACTGCAATATCTTTTCCATTATAAAATTATAGATGCCAAACTGCTAAATTTTGTCAAATAATATGAGACAGACACATGGACAGATAGTATCCTTATCTTGAGTTTCACAAAATATTCTAAAAAGAGGGTTTGGTTTATCACTGAGAGCAATTTTATCATCAGATAAGGATGGTATTGTTGTATAATACAGGTTAAAGAGTAAGGCAAATTATTTCATAATCATTAGAACTTGAACATATGTACCCATAGACAAGCCCTGGGTCAAGCTCTTATCCCCACTCGCAGGACCTGTGTACCTACAAACAAACTCTATGTACCTAGGTCCGGCCCTATGTAGCCATAAGACAGGCTCAATACCCCACTGTCAGGCCCTGTGTAACCAGTCATGTGCTATATACCACAGACAGACCCTATGTCCTACGGTCTGATTCTGTGTAACTGTCAGGTACTATGTACCACAGACTGGCCCAATGTCACACTGTTAGACCCTGTGTAACCAGTCAGGTGCAGTGTACCACAGACAGACCCAATGTCTGAATCTTTGTAACCAGTCAGGTTCTTTGTACCACAGACTTGCCTAATGTCACACTGTCTAGTCCTGTGTAACCAGTCAGGTGCTATGTACCACAGACTGACCCAATGTCACACTGTCAGGCCCTGTGTAACTAGTCACGTTCTTTGTACCACAGACTGGCTCAATGTCACACTGTCTAGTCCTGTGCAACCAGTCAGGTGCTATGTACTACAGTTTGACCCAATGTACCCACAGTCATCTTATATATGCAGTCAGGTCATATATATGCAGTCAGGTCATATATATATGAAATCAGGTCATATATATGCAGTCAGGTCATATATATTCAATCAGGTCATATGTATGCAGTCAGGTCATATATACGAAATCAGGTCATTTGTATGCAGTCAGGTCATATATATGCAGTCAGGTCATATATATATATATATATATATATATATATATATATATATATATATATATATATATATATATATATATATATATATATATATATATATATATATATATATATATATATATATATATATATATATATATATTTATATATATATATATATATGCAATCATGTCATATGTATGTAGTCAGGTCATATATATGAAATCAGGTCATATGTATGCAGTCAGGTCATATATATATGAAATCAGGTCATATATATGCAGTCAGGTCATATATATGCAGTCAGGTCATATATATATGCAATCAGGTCATATGTATGTAGTCAGGTCATATATATGAAATCAGGTCATATGTATGCAGTCAGGTCATATATATATGAAATCAGGTTATATGTATGCAATCAGGTCATATATATGCTGTCAGGTCATATATATGCAGTCAGGTCATATGTATGCAGTCAGATCATATATATGCAGTCAGGTCATATATATGCAGTCAGGTCATATATATGAAATCAGGTCATATGTATGCAGTCAGGTCATATATATGCAGTCAGGTCATTTGTATGCAGTCAGGTCATATGTATGCAGTCAGGTCATATATATGAAATCAGGTCATATGTATGTAGTCAGGTCATATATATGCAGTCACGTCATATATATGCAGTCAGGTCATATATATGCAGTCAGGTCATGTATATGCAGTCAGGTCATATGTATGCAGTCAGGTCATTTGTATGCAGTCAGGTCATTTGTATGCAGTCAGGTCATATGTATGCAGTCAGGACATATATATGCAGTCAGGTCATATATATATGCAGTCAGGTCATATATATGCAGTCAGGTCCTATATATGCAGTCAGGTCCTATGTATGCAGTCAGGTTATATATATATGCAGTCATGTCATATATATGCAGTCAGGTCCTTTGTATGCAGTCAGGTCCTATTTATGCAGTCAGGTCATATATATGCAGTCAGGTCCTATGTATGCAGTCAGGTCATATATATGCAGTCAGGTCCTATGTATGCAGTCAGGTCATATATATGCAGTCAGGTCATATATATGCAGTCAGGTCCTATGTATGCAGTCAGGTCCTATGTATGCAGTCAGGTCATATATATGCAGTCAGGTCCTATGTATGCAGTCAGGTCCTATGTATGCAGTCAGGTCATATATATGCAGTCAGGTCATATGTATGCAATCAGGTCATATATATGCAGTCAGGTCATATATATGCAATCAGGTCCTATGTATGCAGTCAGGTCCTATGTATGCAGTCAGGTCATATATATGCAGTCAGGTCCTATGTATGCAGTCAGGTCCTATGTATGCAGTCAGGTCATATATATGCAGTCAGGTCCTATGTATGCAGTCAGGTCATATATATGCAGTCAGGTCCTATGTATGCAGTCAGGTCATATATATGGTCAGGTCCTATGTATGCAGTCAGGTCCTATGTATGCAGTCAGGTTCTATATATGCAGTCAGGTCATATGTATGCAATCAGGTCATATATATGCAGTCAGGTCATATATATGCAGTCAGGTCATATATATGCAGTCAGGTCATATGTATGCAGTCAGGTCATATATATGCAGTCAGGTCATATATATGCAGTCAGGTCATATATATGCAGTCAGGTCATATGTATGCAGTCAGGTCATATATATGCAGTCAGGTCTTATGTATGCAGTCATGTCATATATATGAAATCAGGTCCTATGTTTGCAGTCAGGTCCTATGTATGCAGTCAGGTCATATATATGCAGTCAGGTCATATATATATGAAATCAGGTAATATATATGCAGTCAGGTCATTTGTATGCAGTCAGGTCATATGTATGCAGTCAGGTCATATATATGAAATCAGGTCATATGTATGCAGTCAGGTCATATATATGCAGTCAGGTCATGTATATGCAGTCAGGTCATATGTATGCAGTCAGGTCATTTGTATGCAGTCAGGTCATATGTATGCAGTCAGGTCATATATATATGAAATCAGGTCATATGTATGCAGTCAGGTTATATATATGCAGTCAGGTCATATATATGCAGTCAGGTCCTATGTATGCAGTCAGGTCCTATGTATGCAGTCAGGTCATATATATGCAGTCAGGTCATATATATGCAGTCAGGTCTTATGTATGCAGTCAGGTCATATATATGCAGTCAGGTCTTATGTATGCAGTCAGGTCCTATGTATGCAGTCAGGTCCTATGTATGCAGTCAGGTCATATATATGCAGTCAGGACCTATATATGCAGTCAGGTCATATATATGCAGTCAGGTCCTATGTATGCAGTCAGGACCTATATATGCAGTCAGGTCATATATATGCAGTCAGGTCATATGTATGCAGTCAGGTCATATATATGCAGTCAGGTCTTATGTATGCAGTCAGGTCCTATGTATGCAGTCATGTCATATATATGAAATCAGGTTATATGTATGCAGTCAGGTCCTATGTATGCAGTCATATCATATATATGAAATCAGGTCCTATGTATGCAGTCTGCAGTCAGGTCCTATGTATGCAGTCAGGTCATATATATGCAATCAGGTCCTATGTATGCAGTCAGGCCCTATGTATGCAGTCAGGTCATATATATGCAGTCAGGTCCTATGTATGCAGTCAGGTCATATATATGCAGTCAGGTCCTATATATGCAGTCAGGTCATTTATGCACATAGTGAGGTCCTATGTATGCAGTCAGGTCATATATACACATACTGAGGCCCTTTGTATCTACAGGCTCTGTATACTCAAGTAATGTTTAGCCCTAATGAGATGGTTTTAGAAAACTATACAGTATCTGTTAACCTAAGTTGACAGTGCAATCCAGACTATTATCTTAGAGTCCTAAACTAGTACACAATATTTTCAAAGGTAAAAGCTAAAAGGTCAAATTCTGAAATGATAAAAGAGGACAATGACGTAATGATTGACGTAATGATTGACACAAATGTCAGGTTATCACTGATATTGCTAACAGATTCACACTTAAAACAGTGCATCATGAAATGCAGTAATGAAATCTTCCCCATTTACATACAGAGAATTGTATGTATGTATGTATGTATGTATGTATGTATGTATGTATGTATGTATGTATGTATGTATGTATGTATGTATGTATGTATGTATGTATGTATGTATGTATGCATGCATGCATGCATGCATGCATGTTTGTTTGCATGATTGTGCACATATTAAAGGCACATTATTTACAACATCATAACTCCTTTTAAATAATTAGAAATTAATCCATGATTGTTTGTTTTAAATTAAATGTCATTGTTTTAAATAAAAACTATTTAATATGTTCCTTTTGAAGCTTATACTGTGTTGGACTATCTCATGTTTTGGCATGAACTGATTTAGAAAATATAGATGCTTTTTCTTTATCATTAGTAATCTGTTACCATAGTAACCCTCACTGGGAGAAAATCTCTACATTGGATCAACTGAGGATTGGAAAAAGTATATATTTTTAACAGATGGAACTCTGTTGTCATAGCATTAACACTAGATATATACAAATTAGCTATAATTTGGCAAACACCTCACTTCATAGTGTGTGTGTGTGTGTGTGTGTGTGTGTGTGTGTGTGTGTGTGTGTGCAGGTATTTACCAAAACAGTCTTATATTTAAGTTTGTTCAGTGTTTAATGGTAGATCAAAACACAAGAGTTTATGTCATGCCAAGCCAATGGTAGTAAAATGCCTTGCTCAGGGCCATACAATGGCTGTTAATGGCTGTGCTCAGAGCAATGGCAATAACAGTGGCAATCACTTATACAAGTACACAAATACTCACAAATGCTCAGACTCACACATACATGTACATAAATACTTACAATCACACATACATGTACACAAATACTCACAATCACCCATACATGTACACAAATATTCACAATCACACATACATGTACACAAATACAATCACACATACATGTACACAAATACTCACAATCATACATACATGTACACAAATACTCACAATCATACATGTACACAAATACTTGCAATCACACATACATGTACACAAATACTCACAATCACACATACATGTACACAAATACTCAGTCACACATACATGTACACAAATACTCACAATCACACATACAAGTACACAAATACTTACAATCACACATGCATCAGATAAATAATACATGAAGTTTCTGTCTTTAATATCCATTGGACAGTGGACAAGGGTCCTATCTCTTATGTTTAGTGGAGGATTTGAAATACGGTAATGTAAGTGGCATTAGTGTTCATCTTTGCACTCACTTACTGGAAGATCTTGTATTTCTGCATCTGAATGTTACACTAGTCTTATAGAATTGTAAAGCCTTGTTTTCCTGTAGGTAAGTAATATTGCTCATGTCAGTATAGTGTGTACAGATAACACAATGTATCTCCTTGTTACCAGTGCTTTACAAAGTTAGACTTGTCAACCAGGAGTTCTAAAATTTAATCTTGCTCACTTTACATATAGCGTATCCTTCTTCTTTAAGAAGCTATTTATATTTCAATTAATTGAAAAGGTAATATTTTGTGTTTTATATATGGATTAAACCAGGACCTGACAAGGAACCAAGCAATAATTTTAAGATGATTTAAACATTCTCACAACCTAGTGTTACAAGTTCTATTTCTTCAAGGCTGATGTATCTCATATATTTACCTAACTTCAAACTGAGTAGGGTTTGTTCCACTTCATGTACATTAGCATAATTAAATTAGCATAATTAGCATAATAAGCTCTTCTACAGTATTTGTGCTTTGTAGGCCTAAGTGGGTAGAGCACCTGGTTTGGATGTGAGAGGTTGAAGGTTTGAGCCCTGGCAAAACCCTACCAAAGAATTAAACAAATTCTACTGACAGGTGCTCAGCATTAAGAGGTTAGTGTCAGGACTGGCTAGCATGGTGTCAGGATAATGTAACTGGGTGAGACATGATGCCACATTTGTGGCATGATGCCTCAGTGCTTGACATAACTATATACTGCAAAATTGTTAAAGCTACATTAAAATTCCAAATCACACATACACACAGTCTTACAATGTGCTCAAATGACCCTGCAACAAAAATTTTGTTATTGCCAGACAGTTAAGTACCTCTTGGATTGGGGCTTATTTCTTTCTTTTGGGTTTCAATTACATGTACTTCTCATACAATTATTTTTATAAACTGTCCCAAGGTGAGCATTTAAACATGGTTGTTGACTGTCCAGGTAGGTCAGATGCTATAGACCTATATCAGTGTGCCAGAGTCCTTACTTCATTCATAAAATTTACTTCATTCATAAGATTTACTGGAATTTGTAAGTGAATATATAAATAATGAATGGCCACAAGGAATATTAGGTCCATGCAAATATTAAATCACCCTTTTAAAATAAAGTTATTATTATTATTATTATTATTATTATTATTATTATTATTATTATTATTATTATCAACATCATCATCATCATCATCATCATCATCATCATCATCATCATCATCATCATCAATGTCCTCCTCCTCCTCCTCCTCCTCCTCCTCCTCCTCATCATCATCATCATCATCATCATCATCATCATCATCATCATCATCTTCCTCATCATCATCATACTCATTATCCAAAACCATGGTATGTTCTACTGTGAGGAGAAATTAAAATATTAAAAAGTATTTGACAGTTAGAAAGAAGAGAAACTACCTTTTTATTAATTTTTCATGGTGCCTTGTTTTCAATCCACTATTGAAATAGCTTGCAAGCTACAAATATTTGCATTCCCATTTTCAAGTTCACTAAGAGCCATTAATAGGAAAGGGAAATTGTGTGTCATACGATAGGAAATAAGTGCTTAAGTAAAGTATGTATTGAGACCTTGTTTCCCAATATATCCGGACATAATAATGACAGATGTAGATCAGATAATTGATACAAACTCCTTTACATACAAACCCCTTTACATACTGACCTCTTTCAATATTAACCTATTTAAGAACTAGCCCCAATCAATACTAACTTCTTTAAGTACTAGCCCCTTTCAATACCAACCTCTTTAAGTACTAGCCCCTATCAATACTAACCTCTTTAAGAACTAGCCCCAATCCATACTAACCTCTTTAAGTACTAGCCCCAATCAATACTAACCTCTTTAAATACTAGCCCCTATCAATACTAACCTCTTTAAGAACTAGCCCCAATCAATGCTAACCTCTTTAAGTACTTGCCCCAATCAATACTAACCTCTTTAAGTACCGTACTAGCCCCTTTCAATACTAACCTCTGTACAAGCCCCTTTCAATACTAACCTCTTTAAGTACTAGCCCCCATCAATACTAACCTCTTTAAGAACTAGCCCCAATCAATACTAACCTCTTTAAGTACTTGCCCCAATCAATACTAACCTCTTTAAGGACTAGCCCCAATCAATACTAACCTCTTTAAGTACTAGCCCCTTTCAATACTAGCCTCTGTACTAGCCCCCATCAATACTAACCTCTTTAAGAACTAGCCCCAATCAATACTAACCTCTTTAAGTACTTGCCCCAATCAATACTAACCTCTTTAAGTACTAGCCCCAATCAATACTAACCTCTTTAAGTACTAGCCCCAATCAATACTAACCTCTTTAAGTACTAGCCCCTTTCAATACTAACCTCTGTACTAGCCCCTTTCAATACTAACCTCTTTAAGTACTAACCCCCATCAATACTAACCTCTTTAAGAACTAGCCCCAATCAATACTAACCTCTTTAAGAACTAGCCCCAATCAATACTAACCCCTTTAAGTACTAGCCCCTATCAATACTAACCTCTTTAAGAACTAGCCCTAATCAATGCTAACTCCTTTCAATGTGTAACCCTTTTTATTCTAATCAATTATAATATGATACCCATTTAAATACCTGTATGGACTATGTAGTCTGAAATATTCTATGTTAATACCCTACTCAATGTTAACCACTTTTGATACTAACACATTTTTTAAAAAAAATAACTCAGTAACCCCTAGCTCCTTGTTTTCGTGTCAAGAGTTAACCTACTTCCAAGCTCTGTCATGTCAAGGTCATTTAAGATACACTAAAGTGGATGTATTATAGAAAGGTAGACAGATGTAGCTCTACAATGATGGTATTATAGAAAGGTAGACAGATGTAGCTCTACAATGATGGTATTATAGAAAGGTAGACAGATGTAGCTCTACAATGATGGTATTATAGAAAGGTAGACAGATGTAGCTCTACAACGATGGTATTATAGAAAGGTAGACAGATGTAGCTCTACAACGATGGTATTATAGAAAGGTAGACATCTGTTCTCAGAACCTGATTTTGTGTCTGGATTTCAGACTTTTGGACTCAGATCTAGGGCAGACCTGAGATCTAGCACAGACCTTGGATCTAGGGCAGACCTCAGATCTAAGGCAGACCTCAAATCTAAGGCAGACCTCAGATCTAAGGCAGACCTCAGATCTAAGGCAGACCTCAGATCTAAGGCAGACCTCAGATTTAGGGCAGACCTCAGATTTAGGGCAGACCTCAGATGTAGGGCAGACCTCAGATTTAAGGCAGACCTCAGATCTAAGGCAGACCTCAGATCTAGGGCAGACCATTGCAAAAAGTAGGATGTGATGGGCATTTGGAATAAAAATGGTCTGGATAAGAAAATGATGTGACTGTTAAGAAAAAACAAAAGAAAAGAAGTCTTGACCTTCTGCTGATTTTGCAAGTGATATTGCTAATGATATTTGGTTGCAGTTTCTCACTTATAAAAAACAAACTTGATGTTACTGTTTTATTTGTTGACAAGATGAATGAGTAGAATAACAGAATAATTACTTTGACTTACCGTAGCTGCATGTACTTATTTATGTCCCACTTTAGTATTCAACTATAGAGTATAGTGTTACTCAATGGTCTTGTCATGTTTGCCACTAAGTTTGTTTCCAGTCACAAACTTTTTAAGGACTTCCTAGATTAAAACGAAATTTATATTTAGGCTGTGCATTGACAAGACAAAGGTTAGGTCAAGTTTTCACCATTATCTGAAAAATTTTGAATGAAAAATGGCCTGGTTTGACTTGTAACTTTGCCCTTTGGTTGCATTGATATGGGTGGGGGCATCTATGTTGAATAGATACATTTATAGCTTTTACCAGGAACTATTTAGATTTGCTTATGCTGGAACCATGGCTCCTTTACTCTGCAATTTATTTCTTCATTCCTTCATTTTGTTCCTTTCTTCTTCCATGATTTATTCATGCACACAGATTTGCAGTCATTATTTTGCTCGACAAAGGTCCAGTTGTGGTGTTGCATATTGAGCAAGCCCAGAGAAAATTTTCCCCCCTAAACTGCCAATGTTCCCCATAGTTTAACAATTTCACAAATCTCAATATCTTGATGATGTGTGTGAGGAGGGGACAGAAGTACAATGTATGTAAAATGTCATAATGACTCAAACAAGTTGCATTATTTAATTTAGTATCAGTAAGATACAATGGTACCTTGAGCTTAAAATTATTCTTCAGTAGAAATGCCAATTATCATGGAGCTTGATATAAATTAGAAGTTATTTAAAGCAGTTAAGTTTGTGACAACAAAGATATTTTCCGTCTCATCATTCTCTTTGTAGGGAATGATGATTTTGAAAATAGTGTACAAAGGCTTGAATACACCTAAGGTTAAAACTTTGTTTTTGTGTACCTCCTAGAATTCTTTGTTCTGCTAAACGCTCATTACATGAATATATGCATAGTTTTATTTTGTCCTCTGCTGTCCATAGTTCATGGATGGCTGACTGGTATGATGTTTCTATTATGCAGAACTACAGCTACAGCACATAAAAATATAATTCAGACTGTTATTATTATTTTTACGGGGTATGCAATTTGACCATTATTTTGGTTTATTGTCATATGGATCTGCAACAGGTACATATTCTATGATACACCGCCAATGTATCAGTTTTGATGGTATCTCTACAAATACTAATTTTTCTATTAAAGCTTTAATTTTTGTTTTCTTTAGTGTTTTCATTTTCTATTTCTATCTTTCTAAACTCTCAGAATAATTCTGAAAGCTCTGTTTGTCATTAAAGTGGTTGTCATTTATTGGTTGAAGAACATATTATTTCCTGCTTGTTGGATGTGTCACCTAAAGTCTTGTATGAGCTAGTGCTAAATTAAAAGTCATCTTTCAGCATTACTAAAAAGAATATTGTATAAGAAGGAGTACAATTAATCACTGACCTTGCCATTTTTCAGGTCAAGATATTGTCCAAGAAAGGAGTACAATTAATCATTGACCTTGCCATTTTTCTATTCAAGGTATTGTTGAAGAAAGGAGTACAATTAATCATTGACCTTGCCATTTGTCAGGTCAAGGTATTGTTGAAGAAAGGAGTACAATTAATCATTGACCTTACCATTTGTCAGGTCAAGGTATTGTTGAAGAAAGGAGTACAATTAATAATTCACCTTGCCATTTGTTAGGTCAAGGTCAAGTTCAAAGTTAGGATGATGAACCTAACTACTCACATTTTTGTTGGGGTCTTCTCGTCTTTTTGGAATCCTTTTATAAGTTAATAAATACCAGCATTTTGACATAATTAATTTATTATTTATTTTTCAGGCAATAAACACATCCCATCTGAATAACTTTTAGCCATTCAAGCTACATGTATTCCCAAAATAATGACATGGGAAAGTGCGACCTAGTAACAAGAAAAACAATGATGACATATTTTGCATTTATATTGGATTGCACGGGGTGTTCTAGTTACAGTGCATTCACTATGATACTTTCTTGGTCCTGCAGCCACCTAGTGGGAAAACCCCTGCAGATCTCTTAACTGGCTGTCATTTTTGTTTAATAAGAAGCGATAGTTATGGATGTGATCTCTTATAATGATCACTATATTGGAGGATTTAGGTTTGCAGAACTTGTTTTGAAAGTGAAAATATGTTGGTTTTTTTTAAATATAAAAGTAGAAGATAGGCTGTCATTAGTTCATCTTCAACATTTTTTTGTGGGCTTTGCAGCCAAAGTTGAGTAGATTCCAATTTGCAAGCAGCCTTTCTTATGCAGCTTTGATGTGCAAGGATATTTTCCAGTCATTGCTCATTTAAAAAGATTTAAAAGAAACTTATATGAAACTTTGACTTCCGGTTGAATCTTTAAAATTATTTTTTACTTTCTGTAGCTTTTCTCAATTCATTGCAAAACACTTACAATACACATCATATTGAAATCCAGGCAATAGCTGCCAGCTGTTATTTATTACATTACTGTTATTTATTACATTACTGTTATTTATTACATTACTGTTATTTATTACATTACTGTTATTTATTACATTCACTTGAGATTTTTTCTGTTAATTTTGCACAATGGGACATTATAATATTAATTTTCTTGGGAGCCCTGAGTGGTCGAGTGGTCTAAAGTGCTTTCCGTTATGGATCACTGCCGTCTCACCTCTGTCTGCGAGGGTTCAAGTCTAAGATTTGGCTAATGTAGTTATGTGAGAAAGCTTGCCAGTAGCTTCTCATGGGTCTGTGGTTCTTTTCAGGGGTTTTCCTGGGTTCTTCCTCCACCAGTAATACTGGCCGCCATGTATAGCCTATCGTGTGCTGAAAAATGGCGTTAAACCCTATGACAACAACTTATTTCTTTCTCATTTTTTGTGATGCATCACATGTATTTAGATGTCTATTTTTGTGCTGAGGGTGGGTCTGGTGCGACATGCATGTGACTGCAAATTATTCTTTTTTCAGTCGTGTAAACCCCTTTGTTGAGAAGGAAACAATGATACATTATTTTTACATATGTCAGAACTATGCTCAAAATCCTGTATACACCATATAGGTAATTTATGCCAAATAAGTACTTATATCTTGAGCATTAAATAATTAATCATAACTGCTGACTCATTTCAAATTATAACATTTTGAAAAGGAATAGTTGTCACTTGTAATTCTTTATCTGCTACATAAGTGAGTTTTGACGTCAGAGTTACATAGAAATGTTACTACAGAATTGTGAAGAGAATTTCTGTCATGTTAAATACTTTGAATAAATAGATAAACACTTGTCTTGTGTACCATATCGACTTGCTTAAAAGTCCAGCTGCAAACAAAATAGATCCTGTCTATCTAGATGAGGGTCTATGTTGTTTGTTTTGTTGATTTCTTCTAGCAAACTGAACAGATCCGGATCTGCTGGTGCATTATGGGACAGCAAATCTGGATTCATTTACAGCTGGTTTTATCTTATAAGCGATATATATAAACAATATTGGTATTATTGAGACTGGTTATCATTTTGACAAAGTAATTCAACCTCTTTACAGTAATCATTGATTTGGAGAACCAAAGGTACGGACTCTTCAGAATGATGATATAGCAAAATTTTGTAGCTCAAGATTTTCTCAAGAATTCTCCAGTTACTTTGTTTGCTTTCTAGCAGCCATGACATTTGGTGCCAATGCAGAACCAGTCTGCAAATTAGAAGATATTTATTGTCAAACAAATACCATGTAACTGGAAACACCTGTGATGCTTGTATGTATGGGAACATTTACAATAAAAGGTTGAAATCTGAATATTTTCTAAGACAATCTTTTTTCTTACACATCTAAAACAGGTAATTGTGTCAAAATTTACTTTTATCTTGAATTTAAGGTCTCTTCTTGTAGCACCTGTACATGTGCAAACTGTAATTGTAGTAAAAACTATACAGACTGCATAAGAACTATTTGTTTGATCTTGGATGACATCCATAAGATTATTATTGTTATTTTATGGGAGTATTTTTGCTGACACATGTGCCAATATCTGGATAGAACTTGCTGAATCAGCATCTAGGACATGTGCATAGAACTGGTATAGTATGCCCACAGCAATGCTTACTGCTTTTAACCCTTTGGGTCAGGATTAGTACTGAATAATATAGGCATATATGATTCATAGCCTGTGAGCAGGATCTGGTCTGGTTTTATGGGATGATTGACATCATAGTTTGTAGTTTTTAAAATCTTTTATCTTTTACCCTGGCAGAGGTTGCTTGCACATACTTAACATAATAGCTTGGGGTTGGTAGTCAATTATGTCATCTTCAAAGAGTTACCTGTGTTAATATCACTGCAAGGTGCATAAAGGTAACTCTTGTTTCATTAGCACTGGCTGTTTAGTATCTGGGAATCCAGTATTGTAATATATATTCGTTTTTTTTAAAACCCTGTTTTCTTTGAAAGATAAAATCATACTGGACTTTACCAGAGGCAATGAAACAAATTCATCTTAATACAAGCTAGTTATATATGGAGGCAGCTTGGTAAAAGTTTACACCACCTGCCTAGTGCATTCTAGCAACCATTTTGTCATTAGTATATCTGTCAAAAGCACATAATGTATTGGGCTACATGTTATGCAGCTGCATAGTCATCTCAGGATGTATGCTAGCTGCATAGAGTCAGCTCAGGATGTATGCCAGCTGCATAGTCATCTCAGGTTGTTGCCAGCTACATAGAATCATCTCAGGTTATTGCCAGCTGCATAAAGTCAGCTCAGAATGTATGCCAGCTGCATATAATCCGCTCAGGACATATGCCAGCAGCATAGAATCAGCTCCAGATATATGCCACCAGCATAGAGCCAGTCCAGGATATATTCCAGCTACATAGTCAGCTCAGTATGTATGTCAGCTGCATAGAATCAGCTCAAGATGTATGCCAGCTGCATAGAATCAGCCCAGGATGCATGCCAGCTGCATTGTCAGCTCAGGATGCATGCCAGCTGCATTGTCAGCTTGACATGTATGCCAGCAACATAGATTTAGCTGTCAGTCTTTAATGCTGACCTGGTTCAGTGAGTACATGTCTTCTGTTTCGGCTTACTCATTAATTAGAATCTTAGTATTCAGTCAGAGTAGAGGTACCTAGATATCTACATTTAGCTATAATGAGTCCTTCCTCAATCAGATTAAATCTTAACATTTATATTATTAGTTAGACATTTATAGCTAGCGACAACTGTGTTGAATTCTTCAAGTGTTTAACATGTGATAAGGATATGGTGTCAATGAGAGGCATTTCATAATGAATGGATACTTGTACATTCTTCTTCATAATAAATAATAGCTCATTGTTTCTCTTCTCATGCAACGACTCTAATTTTTTCAAAACTTGTTTTACCCACTTTTCCATGAAAATGAAATCATCATGTGATGGACTTATGAGTCAGTTAAACAAATTCAGCTTCATATGCATTGTACAATAAATTCATTTATAGACAGTTTTCTTTGCATATAGCTTCACTGAAGACTGATCTGGAAAAAGTGGCATCATATGAATTCAAGGAAGGCATACTCTTATTTATCATCATTTGTATTCATGGCATAACTGTATGTATTATCTTATAGATTCAAGGCATGATCTTACATTGCCATTTTATGGATTCAAGGCATAATCTTACATTGCCATTTTATGGATTCAAGGCATAATCTTACATCGCCATTTTATGGATTCAAGGCATAATCTTACATTGCCATTTTATGGATTCAAGGCATAATATCACATTGCCATTTTATGGATTAAAGGCATAATCTCACATTGCCATTTTAATGGATTCAAGGTATAATCTTAATTGCCATTTTATGGATTCAAGGCATAATCTTACATTGCCATTTTAATGGATTCAAGGCATAATCTTACAAGGCACTATTTATGGTACTGTACACTTGTTAAAGACTGGTGCACTGTTTATGGTACTGTACACTTGTTAAAGACTGGTGCACTGTTTATGGTAATCTTGTTAAAGACTGATGCACTATTTATGGTAATCTTGTTAAAGACTACCCTGGATATTTAACCTTTTTTCCTTTGAACCCACATTACCTTCAGAAAACATTGATAGACCTCTGACCTCTGGATATTTATAGTTAAATTTATTAAAATGATAATTCATATTTTCTGATCACAGTTTGATGCCATGTAATGGAAATTTAATTTGCTAATGAAAAGGTAATGAATTTTGAAGCAGGGTTCATGATTGTTTTATTGATTCATTTTATCTTATTTTTAGATTGCTGATTATTTTACAGACAGAAGTCTACACTAAAATACTTTTTCGGTTGATACTATCATTAATTTTAAAATCAATTGCAAATTCATCATCACATCAAAGGCTTTCCAGGACTGTTGATTACATTCATTGAAAGAAAAAAAAGTAAATTAACATAACAAAATTGCATGCAATTATATATACAGATGGAAATTATTGACGTTATATCCCTGAGAAATTATTGACGATATATCCCTGAGGCTTTTTTTAAATCCTAACCTCTTTTTCATATTGTGATAGCATGAATCTATAAGATTCACAATGAGTGTTTTATTCAATTATACAGTGAGGTTTCTAAACTTAATTCCATATAAATTGAATGTAGGTGTGAGATTCTGTTTATCACATACCTTTAAAACTTTGTCTTACTCAATGACATTATCATAACCGGCATTTGAAATTGACACCTGCCCCATTGTAAAATTCCAGCTGCTTTTGGGGAGGATCAACACCTTTTTAAAGAATTGTATGGTTTGTTTCAATAATTGCTGGACCAATGACCAAGAGCATCTGACACTTAGTAAATCCAGCCATTCTGTGATAAAGGTGTGTGGTAGGGGCACTTTGATGGAAATATATGGTACAGTGAGACCAATATCTATGGTAGGGGTGTTTTGATGGAAATATATGGTACGGTGAGACCAATATGGTGTTTTAGTGTTAATTCTTATTGATAAGTCTTAAGTATCTAACAAGAACTGCTTCATGTATTGTATGGAAATACAAGATTGATGTAAAAAGGCGTATAGGGTGATTTACTATCAAGTGGGCTTTAAAATTATTTATTGAGAGACATGATTTACTATCAAGGGGTTTTTCAAATCTGTTGTTCAGGGAGATTTGTATGGGTTGCATTGCCCTTTTTCAAGTGGTATGTTGCATGTGAAACATAAGGAATTCCATTTTGAGGATATCCTGTACCATGTTATTCCTAGTTTTGCCCAAACTTAAGGTAAAGCTTTGAATCAAAAGCTTTGGATATCAGAGAGGTAATATCTGTTGTAAGGAATCTTTGAGGAGGTGGATTATTTTTTTGAGAGACAAAAATTACAATTTGCATAACAAATGAAATAAGTCTGACCGTAATTTAAGTACTTAGTGTTCTATATTGCTGTAATGATGGTAGCAATAATGATGTCATTAAACAGGAAGGAAAAAGAAGTCCCCAAACCATGCACACACTACTTATGAATGAGCTATTTTGATAAAGTGTATGTTATTTATGAACTTGAAAACGTACATAATCTTTGTGAAGAAAAAAGATTTTTTGGGGGGAGTTTTTCATCTTATTCAAATTTTATGCTGCCCTATCCTTGAAACTAAATTTACATCACCTCATTTTTTGGGATAAATTGTGTGATTGTCTGTTGAAGCCTGGTTTAGAATCAGTTGTTTTGCAGTCTCAGACCTGACAGCATAAATAAATGCAAAGTTGTTCTACAGGACAAAAATAGATCATTTGTCATGTCCTAACTTAATTAATGCAAATAAATGCTTATTTGAAGATTTATAGAGCTAACATAACTGGGTTACAGGTATTACAATTAATTGTGATATATATATATATATATATATATATATATATATATATATATATATATATATATATATATATATATATATATATATATATATATATATATATACACACATATATATATATATATACATATATATATATATACATATATATATATATATATATATATATATATATATATATATATATATATATATATATATATATATATATATATATATATATATATATATATATATATATATATATATATATATATATACATACATGTACATACATATATAAATTGTGATGAAGAGTGCACCAAAGTCATGGGAACCAATTCCAACATCACTTCTGCTAGAGTGCTTAGATCCAGTATTGCCTTCACTAACTGATGTTATTAATATCTCTCTTTCATCCGGGGTAATTCCCATCATTTTTGAAAACTGCCATTGCCATTTTTATGTTTGGGATTTCTTCTTTTTTTATGTGTTCATTATCTGAAATGGCAAATTGAGTTTTTTATCTGTAAATTGTGAAACATTTCACCACTATGTGCAAGTTCTTTAATCTGCACAGCCATGCAGTCAACCCAGATTAAAGACTGGAAACTTATATAGTTGAAGGAAGAAGCCTTCAACACATGGGAATGTATATACAGTGGAGCATCGTTAATCCGGACTCTGTTTATCAAGAAAACTCACTATCCAGACATAATTCAACAGGAAAGGAATTCATAAATGTTAATTTGATCCATTAATCAAGAAATTTGCATTCCGGATCCCAAAATCAAAATCTGGGACCAAAGTATAAAATTACATGAAAGCTTGTCTTGATAATCCGGGAATAATCTGTCCAAAAGTAAGAAAAGTCAAAAAATCATATATGAAAGTAGAGTCAGTAGAATAATACACTTGAAAAGCTATGGCCACTATCAATAACTAAGTAGCGTGACCATATTATAACCAGTGATTGTATAAATAATGTATGTTTTAGCTAGTTGCTGGCGGGGGTGTTAATAACTAAATAAACACACTGGGATCAAATCCTCCATTCTTTTTGACATAACATATGTAAATAAATTAAAATTGTCAATAAGCATCTTTGTTCTTTACCAAAATGAATGTAACAATTACAAATTAATTGATGGCTATATAAATACAGTTGACAGATTTAAGTTGTGGACAGTATAGGGCTTTATTTCTTAATAAAATGGTGATGTCAATCATTAGCAACTGTAACAGCTGTAAAATACAACTTATTTTTTATATATAAAAATGACTGCGTTTTATTAGTTTACCATAATGCATTTAACTGCAAGATAACATATGGTAAATAAATTAATAGATGTATTCATTAATTTATTATAACCATTATTGAATATACATTACATTACACTTAATGCTAGCCTATACATGTACATATAGATGCTGTGATGATATCATAAAATAAAACATTTGCATGATTCAATTATCCGGAAAACTCGTTATTTGGAACATATCCACTGGGAACGAATATGTCTGGATTAATGGGGCTCCACTGTATATTATAGATAATTTCCTATCCTAGCATTTTCATGTTGATTAGGCACAAACTGAGTTTGATTTTAAGCCCTCTCTGTCAGCACTTAGGGAATCAATGCCCCTAATGGACTCCCCACCACCCAAAACTTGTATCTCCACCACTTGATATTTCCGTGGTTGTTGTACATAAACCAAATTTAGCTTTAATATGTTGCTTTTTCAGCAATCCTCAATATGAGGTAGAGTGTTTTGCTGACTTGGTTTTAAGATGGGGCCAATATAGTATGGCATTTTATGTATAGTGAGGGATCTGTTTTGATGGGATCCATAAGGACATCTTGGTTATAAGAATGATGGAAGTATAGTGAGGGATCTGTTTTTATAGGATCAATAATGACACCTTGGTTATTATAGAATGATGGAAGTATAGTGAGGGATATATTTTTATGGGATCAATAATGACACCTTGGTTTTTATAGAATGATGGAAGTATAGTGAGGGATATATTTTTATGGGATCAATAATGACACCTTGGTTATTATAGAATGATGGAAGTATAGTGAGGGATATATTTTTATGGGATCAATAATGACACCTTGGTTATTATAGAATGATGGAAGTATAGTGAGGGATATATTTTTATGGGATCAATAATGACACCTTGGTTATTATAGAATGATGGAAGTATAGTGAGGGATCTGTTTTTATAGGATCAATAATGACACCTTGGTTATTATAGAATGATGGAAGTATAGTGAGGGATATATTTTTATGGGATCAATAATGACACCTTGGTTTTTATAGAATGATGGAAGTATAGTGAGGGATCTGTTTTGATGGGATCCATAAGGACATCTTGGTTATAAGAATGATGGAAGTATAGTGAGGGATATATTTTTATGGGATCAATAATGACACCTTGGTTATTATAGAATGATGGAAGTATAGTGAGGGATCTGTTTTTATAGGATCAATAATGACACCTTGGTTTTTATAGAATGATGGAAGTATAGTGAGGGATCTGTTTTTATAGGATCAATAATGACACCTTGGTTTTTATAGAATGATGGAAGTATAGTGAGGGATCTGTTTTTATAGGATCAATAATGACACCTTGGTTATTATAGAATGATGGAAGTATAGTGAGGGATCTGTTTTTATGGGATCAATAATGACACCTTGGTTATTATAGAATGATGGAAGTATAGTGAGGGATCTGTTTTTATGGGATCAATAATGACACCTTGGTTATAAGAATGACTAAAGTATAGTGAGGGATACATTTAATAGGATTGATGACCTTATCTGCATTATAAAGAGGATCATCAATATGATAAAGTACTGTATAGTGAGAGATCACAAACTGTATAGTGAGAGATCACAAACTGTATAGTGAGAGATAACAAATTGTCTAGTGAGAGATCACAAACTGTATAGTGAGAGATCACAAACTGTATAGTGAGAGATCACAAACTGTATAGTGAGAGATCACAAACTGTATAGTGAGAGATCACAAACTGTATAGTGAGAGATAACAAATTGTCTAGTGAGAGATCACAAACTGTATAGTGAGAGATCACAAATTGTCTGTCCTAACATTATGCAGTAGCCCCTCTGGGCCTGTGATCTTCATAGCTGTATCAGTTGGATTCAAGTACAGTATATACTCACCTATAATCCAAGTCAAACTGCAAACAACAAAGATCCTAATCTGCCATAGCATAATGCACATGCATATCAGGGTATATGCAGTTTATTGTACTAATTACTCTTAGCAAAATCCATGAACCCTGATTTGCCAGCGCAATATATGTTGTCTGATCTGGGTCTGTGCAGTTTGCAATTGGGCTCATCGCATAAGTATTTTAGGTAATATACTGTACAAGGGGAATAATTTAACAGTGGGCAAACCCAGAACATGACCAAAAACTTGCTGGCTACTGAGATAAGTGTAATTCATGTTACTCATCTTTCATACAGCATTCTCTATCTCTATTTATCAGCAGGTGCCTCCAAGAAAAGCGCCTCAGAACTAGTCTGGTTCTGATGAAGCTGCTGTCTTCCTTTTATTGAAGGTGCATGACTAAGGCTGTCTGGCGTTTATGATTTTCTGTGTTAAAAATGTCTTTCCTTCTGTTTTGTTAACAGCAATACTTCTTGTTTATCACTGGGATAAGTTGCGAAGATAAATCCAAGGTATGGATAACGAGGATATGCATAGAATATAGATTCATTTTGGGGAAATGATGGTTTATTGAATGCTTCAATCTTATATTGAAAAGTGGTTCTACTGGAATAAGCCCTGTTCTTACAAAAGGTCGGTAATTTAAGTCATAAACAAACAACATATGCCATTTATTGGCCACGTTTTATGGATTTAATTGAAAATTTCCACAATGTTTTGAAGTGCTCAAGCTGTTAAAAGCAGTCTTATGGTTGGGAATTAGGATCTGATTGGACAATGGCTTTAAGCAAATTTGATAAGTTCCAGGTTATAGTAAAATCTGTTTCTGTACAAACCTGGCAAAATCACATGTTGTGGATGAAAGGAAAGAACTATCAGATGAGTACATCTGCATGAAACTTGCCTTTAATTACACTTGTTTTCCTGACAGATAATGCTATAAATACATTCACTTTGTTCAGATTGTTGCATAGTATGGCCTTCATGAAAACTGGGTGAGATGCTGATGTCTAGAATTAAGTTTAAAAACTAAGATATTACCAAATTATTTGTTGTGATGTTTTGAAACACAGTTAATAGCATTGTTATTTAATTAACACCATTTTATGTCACTGGAGGCTGATTCTTAATTTTATTGGAAATTTGGATTATTTATTTGTTGTTTTGTTGTTGAATGGCATATATACACAGGAAAGTCTGCCAGATTGTCTAGTACTAAGGCAATCAGATTTAAATGCACTGCTCAGCAATACACCACATATGCCAACCTGGAGGATAATCTGGACATGGCTTGAAATCTGCAACCTTCGGCTTGCATGTCAGGTATGCTAAGTACGGTACCGAATCACAGATTTGTTAAAACTAACTTTTCCAGACTATCATTTTGGAACTAGATAGTTAGAATCAGGACGAGATGAGAAAGCTTACAAACAAAATCGGATAACATATGAATGGTCTGATTGAGGAATTATGGATTAAAAATGTGATTCAAATGGATACCGTTTAAAGGGCCAGAGTTTTTGATCCGATGACTCCATCCAAGCACATGACAATATAAGCATCAAGAAAAGTTTTATTGAACATCAAGGAAACATACTTAAATTGTGCTTGTTAAAATGATGTGATCTCAACTGTGCTTGTTAAAATGATGTGATCTCAACAGTGTTTGTTAAAATGATGTGATGTCAACTATGCTTGTTAAAATGATGTGACCTCAACTGTGCTTGTTAAAATGACGTGATCTCAACTGTGCTTGTTAAAATGATCTGATCTCAACTGCGCTTGTTAAAATGATGTGACCTCAACTGTACTTGTTAAAATGATGTGACCTCAACTGTGTTTGTTAAAATGATGTGACCTCAACTGTGCTTGCTAAAATGATGTGATCTCAACTGTGCTTGTTAAAATGATGTGATCTCAACAGTGTTTGTTAAAATGATGTGATGTCAACTATGCTTGTTAAAATGATGTGACCTCAACTGTGCTTGTTAAAATGATGTGATCTCAACTGTGCTTGTTAAAATGATGTGACCTCAACTGTGTTTGTTAAAATGATGTGACCTCAGCTGTGCTTGTTAAAATGACGTGATCTTAACTGTGCTTGTTAAAATGATGTGACCTCAACTCTGTTTGTTAAAATGATGTGATCTCAACTGTGCTTGTTAAAATGATCTGATCTCATTGTGCTTGTTAAAATGATGTGACCTCAACTGTACTTGTTAAAATGGAGTCAGCCATGTCTTTTTTCTTGATTTGACTTGTACACATTCCTGGAGAAAACTTTGTAAAGTCTGATCTTGATGGCATGATGATTTCTATTGTTTCAGTTTCTCATTTGTCAATTCATCATTTTTACGTCTGATTAACACATCTAAACATATGGGGTCACAATTGTGACATATTTCATCATTTTTACATCTGATTAACACATCTAAATAAATGGGGTCACAGTTGTGAAATATTTGATTTGCTTAGAATAAAAATTACTTTCATTACTTATATGTAAACAAAATTACATAAGTATTGCAAATTAAAACTTAAAAAAACAGCAGCATACATGTATAACTGCATGTCAGTAATTGATAACTGCTCACTGACATCATCAATGACATTCAACTAATCAAATCCCACCATCTGACTAGATAAATTAGGTGATGGACACTTTTTGTCTATTACGACCTTTGTCTTTGATAGTGAAGAAAATCCTACTTGCCAGGTAGTTTTGTTTCAAAACTAAACATTTATTATCAGTAACATGTTGAACTGTATTTCCAAGATCTTCTCAGATTCAGTTTGATAAATTCTATTATGATGAAATTAGACATTTTTAAGGCAAGATGAATGATAAAACCTGAGTAAGCAAATGGGATAGGGCATCAGGGCTGTTGAAGTCCATATGTAGAAATTAAACATTTTCTTGTAATAGTGTCAGTTAACCTAATTGATTTAATTATATGTGGACAATTAATTGGCTATCAGCAGAGGACTATCTTTTTAGTACAGCATATGGGACCACAACCTGGACTAAAATAGATAGAAAATATGAGCCAGAATATCTCAGAAAGTACTGCTTTGATTTTAGTCAGATTTAGATTGCCTTTATCTTAGTGTCTTTTAACAAGTCTTTATAAGTTCATATTTCCATTGCCTATATGTTAGTTCCTGTAATAAGCCTTTATAAGTTCATATTTCCTTTACCTCTCTATTTTATAAGTTCATATTTTCTTTGCCTTTTTGTTAGTTCCTGTATTAAATTCCTTACTAGTTCATATTTTGTTTGCATGAGCAGGATATTTACTTTATTGGGAAATGAAAATTACAATGGCAGCAAATTTAGTACGTATAATTCAGAGGAATAACATGTCTAGTTACGGTACAATTATTTTTAAACCATTTTGCAGGTCAAGGTTAACTAAAATTTAAAAAAAAGAATTTAACGATGCCAATCTTATTGCAGTCATGTGAAAAATAAAGAAATAAATTCTGTTTCAAGGCAGTATCCATTCTGTAGACAAGAAGAAAGAACACATTGACTCTCATACATTTAAATTTGTTCAGCATGGAGGGCAAAGTTCTGGAATTTGATATCATTTACACTTGTTATACAGATACAAGTCTGATAATTGTGCATTCCTTGGGACTTCTATCCATGTTCCTGACACAATGCTTAATTTCCCCTCTAGGGCTAGAATTTCACCTTTTAGTATGCCCAGTGTCATTTTCTGGCAGACAGACCATTCATTTTGTGTAACAATACAGAAAATGTGAAGCTAGCATTTATAAATATCACTGTATGTGGCAAATATATGATAGCTACACTGCATCTGGGAATTTAGCATAAGCTGGTATTATATTATTAATTGTTTATTACTTGAAGCAGTTAAGAATAGCTTGTTCAGGATTAATTCTTTCTAAAATTGGTAATGAAAGGACAGTGTAATTTCTGGAAACAGTGGATTAATCAATAGGAAAGATAGCAAGTAAGTATGGATAGGGTCTGTAATAGAACAGAAAATGTGGGACAGAAACTATAATGTTTGAAAAAGGGGATATTTAAAAAAGTAAACAAATGTTGCAAAATTATTTGCACATTCTAATTATTCTTTGGCATGATATTTTTAATGTTAGATTGAATCCTGTTTTCATGCATCCTAAACAGACCATGTGTGGATTTAAGATTTTTTAAAAATAAATAATAAAATTGTCTTCAGAATGAATTATAAGTGTTTGTATGTGTCACTAAACATTTTGAGAGTGAATTTTGAAACTAAATTTTTGCGGTCATGGATGACCAACACAGTGTTATTATAGTTCTTGGGCATTCTGATATGACATGGAAACAAAAGATTAAGTGCTTTGTCCAGAATGACATATAAATCCAGATGGCACTGTAAACAACAATAAAAGAATTGCAGTAATTATTTTAAACTATCTATTGTGTGTGTGTGTCTATTATTGGAGATTAATGACTATGTGTCATATCGATGATTTAAATGCCATTTTATATCCACATTGATACAGAGGTGCTTTATTTAAATAATGGTCAAGAACTCTATATGGAATTGACAATAATCTATTAAGTTTTGTCGACATAAATGCAATGACTTGGATGTTTTTCTTATTGTGTCAGATATGAAAATTTTTAAGTTGCATTCTATGGGCAAGGATGAATATATAATATTTGATTGGAATGAATTTTGAAAGAAGAATTTTAAATCAAATTCAAATTCATTTTTATTCTCTGTAAGTATTTTGTATATGTATTTATTCAGATGCACAGAGACTGTTTTAATGTTTTTAATAAAAGGGCTATGAGTGTTGTGTTTGACACGAATGTCGAAAAGTGCATCAAAGGAAGAACACAAAGTTAAGACAATAGATTGGCATTGAGGTTATTGTGAAATTTGAAAAATACTTACATTCATTGTGGTTTTGCTGGAATACATATACATGTAGTTGAGAAGAAGTTATCCCAAAATTTCAGAACTTTGAATTAGAGTGGACACTAATCTAAAGACTATGATAATAGCATCAAAATGTTTGTATTGGTTTCTTTAGATGTTTGTCGACAGAGTAACTTGACCCAACTGGTTATCCAAGTGTATTTGCATCAGGCTGTGCATGTGTTTGCCTTCCAGATATTTCATAACCAAAGCAGATAGCCAACATAGCATGCTGATATTTTAAGCAAATATAGAATGAACTCATTCATGATGAGTGTTAAACCTGCAAACCACATTGATTTTGAAGAAGAAAAAAAACCACATTGATTTTGAAGAAGAAAAAAAAGCTCCTATTGATTTTGAATCTTTAAAAAGCTCTCTTCTTTTGTTGCTCAATCCATGATATCTGAAAAGATGCAATTGATATGGTGCTAATTGAAGTATGCTAATTGATTAATGCCAGAAAAAGAGTCTAGAAACAGTTGAAATAGTGTGGTAGTGATGTAGACCACCAAGCATTACAGACACATACTTGGATAAAAAGTGTTAATTTGTAAGTAAAGGAAAATAAATAACTAAAAAATCAGGCTCCAGCAGTTCAAACAATGGCATTCAACTATAGTATACTATCTGCACTTTGAACTTAATGAGAAATGATGGAAATATTTCTTATCTGAGGTCCTGTAAGAGTGACTCCCAGAAAAAGTGATATCATGCGAGTATACAATATTATACTTGCTCATAGGTTCAACTTCAAACAACAAAGATCCTGGTCTGTAATAGCATAATGCATCTCCAGATTAGTGTCTGTGTTGTGTGTTCTACTGATTACTCAAAACAAAATTCACAGACCCATATCCGCCTATGTATTACATGATGGCAGATCTGTGTCTATGCAGTTTGCAGTTGGACTTGTGAGTATAACCTCATCCTTATTTCTTGAAATGAATTGGCTAATGTTAACTTTATCAATGCTCGTTAAGATTTAAAAACATTATGATCGGAAGTAACATTCATCTCAATGCGTAATATCAATTATAGGACAGACATTGCAAAAAAATATTTTTTCTTGAAACATTTAAAACAATCTTTGTGATTAAGAAGTTTATGTATTGTTTTACAATATCTGTAAAAAGGTAACTTATCAACGTGTAATGTTAATAGAATATAATGAACACCATACATACCACAACTACTTGCTTACGAACTGCACATAACGAGCTTGGTCAATGTATGATGCATTAGCATACCTGGATCTATGCAGTTTGATAGTGGAACAAAACAAGATAGATCCTGATCAGCTGGCACATTCTGTGCGGATATTTGGTGGTTGTGAGCGGGAGGAGCTGACTTATAAGCAGGTATTATGGTAAATGAGTTACATTACATATTGAGGTTAAAACCAATTATTATGGTATTGTTAAATAATACAAAACTTTAAGTTAAAAAATTTTTTTAATGTCTCAAGGAAAAAGAATGAATACCTAAACCATGTTTTTGATAATATTATAAAAGACAATTTTCTCATTGATTATTCAAAGTTATACTTTCTATTTTCCAGATGATTTAAGCCTAGGAATAATTTTTCGAGGTACTGAAAAAAATCGGTCAGATTCAGTAACACTAATATTCTGTCTTGGTGCTAGCAAGTTTTTGAAAAAAGTTCATTGGATGATATAGTGAGTGCTGACCAATCTAACGGATAAAACTCATCACAAAATTTACACTCATTTTTTCACCTTTGGAATATAATTAGAACGTAATTAATGTGACATGTGGTTATTTGCTATATTCCTGTGATTATAAAACACAAAGATGAAAGACATTGGAAAGATCTGCGGAGCATGTTTCACTCATGGGGAATCACCTGAGGTGGAATACCCACAAAATAAATACAATGTGGTAGGTCCTTCTTTGTATACTTCATCTCTCTCTCTCTCTCTCTATCTCTCTCTCTCTCTCTCTCTCTTAAATGCGTATTCATTGGGAATTGGGAATCATGCTTTATATGACAACATTTTAATTTTCAATTTGATTTACAGTGACTTTTATTTCAGTATGATTGTATCGAATATTTTGTGATTTGCATTCTTTTATTCTCACAAATATGAAGCCTATTTTCATTATTTTTGGTACTGTAATATTTGCTTATTGTAGAGTTAAAGTGAGTCCATACTAAAACACTAATCATGAAATTGTAAACATTTAGTTATATAAAATTTACAATGCCATTCAGGGGAGCTGTAAATATTTTCATTTGATATAAGCAAGGTTGTCTTTTGTATGGTGGTGGGGTACATTCTAGATAGTACACGCGTCCTTACTATTGAAATCAGCAAGGTTACATTATACAGGGGGACATTGTAAATAGTACACAAGTCCTTACTATTGAAATCAACAAGGTTACCTTATACAGGGGTACATAGTAAATACTACACAAGTCCTTGCTATTGATATAAGCAAGGTTACCTTATACAGGGGGACATTATAAATACTACACAAGTCCTTGCTATTGATATAAGCAAGGTTACCTTATACAGGGGGACATTATAAATACTACACAAGTCCTTGCTATTGATATAAGCAAGGTTACTTTATACAGGGGGACATTGTAAATACAGTGATACCTCATTATAATGCTAGTCATAATGAGTGCAGTGATACACTAGTCCCTCTCATGATGTCAACTAGCTAGAATCCCTTGGTCTTTGTGTAGAAAAAAACACTATAGGACAGCTACCTTTCTATAATGTGGCAAAAGGCATATTGGTGAGAAATTTATCCATTATGTATGAATACCTAATGAGATATACAGATGGAAGTCTCACAAATATTTGTTGATTTATAAATTCAAAACACTGAGATTTGAGGAATGTCAGAAATATTCAAATAAATGTTGTCAGCGGCAGTTGGAAAACAGAATGGATGCTCATTGATAGCAGTTATATAGCCAGATGTTTGTACACTGATTTTAAAGACAAGATGGTTTTGGTTAAATTTCATTTATTCCATAACATGCCTGAGATTTTTAAAATGAAACTATTAAATTGTGTATCTTGTTTATGTCTTTCATACTTTATATGTAATTATTTCTCATGTCTGTGTGATTTACGGCATTAAATGAGATTAGATAAATTAAATCTACTTCATGAGAGATTAAATATTTGTCAAATATGTGAGGGCTTTTTTGCATCAATAAAATCAGAATATTGTATATTTTCGTTACATCCCTTTTCCTGCTCAGAGTGCAAAAAGGACATTGTTGGGTAATGCCCATGCCTGTGATATCTAACAGTATGAAGAAAATCTTAAATGAATTTGGACAATCTCGCTAATTGAGTCTCAATTTTTTAATACAGAATAATACATTTTTTATGCTAACATTGTTTTGGGTCCTGATAATGTCTAGAACTAAAAATACCATGATATCTGGGACACATGATTTATGGGACATTTGAGTCAATTTGTTAAGGGAATGGAACAAAGTTTGTGCCACACATGATTGTGTGCATATGCTAACACAGGGGTTGGAAAGTGATGTAGAAATCTAATATCACTATGCAATTCTCTCACACTTAAAGTCCTATATGCACCTCACACAAACTTAAATGTAGACCTGTATGCACCTCACACAAACTTAAATGTAGACCTGTATGCACCTCACACAAACTTAAACCTGTTACAGACCTCTCACACACTTAAATGTTGACCTGTTACAGACCTCTCACAAACTTAAATGTAGACCTGTTACAGACCTCTCACAAATTTAAATGTAGACCTGTTACAGACCTATCACAAACTTAAATGTTGACCTGTTACAGACCTCTCACAAACTTATATGTAGACCTGTTACAGACCTCTCACAAATTTAAATGTTGACCTGTTACACACCTCTCACAAACTTAAATGTAGACCTGTTACAGACCTATCACAAGCTTAAATGTATACCTGTTACAGACCTCTCAAATTTAAATGTAGATCTGTTACAGACCTCTCACAAACTTAAATGTAGTCCTGTTACAGACCTCTCACAAACTTAAATGTAGATCTGTTACAGACCTCTCACAAACTTAAATGTAGACCTGTTACAGACCTCTCAAATTTAAATGTAGATCTGTTACAGACCTTTTACAAACATAAATGTAGATCTGTTACAGACCTCTCACAAACTTAAATGTAGACCTGTTACAGACCTCTCACACACTTAAATGTTTACCTGTTACAGACCTCTCACAAACTTAAATGTAGACCTGTTACAGACCTATCACAAACTTAAATGTAGACATGTTACAGACCTATCACAAACTTAAATGTAGATCTGTTACAGACCTATCACAAACTTAAATGTAGACCTGTTACAGACCTATCACAAACTTAAATGTAGACCTGTTACAGACCTCTCAAATTTAAATGTAGATCTGTTACAGACCTCTTACAAACTTAAATGTAGATCTGTTACAGACCTCTCACAAACTTAAATGTAGACCTGTTACAGACCTCTCACACACGTAAATGTTGACCTGTTACAGACCTCTCACAAACTTAAATGTAGACCTGTTACAGACTTATCACAAACTTAAATGTAGACCTGTTACAGACCTCTCACAAATTTAAATGTAGACCTGTTACAGACCTATCACAAACTTAAATGTTGACCTGTTACAGACCTCTCACAAACTTATATGTAGACCTGTTACAGACCTCTCACAAATTTAAATGTTGACCTGTTACAGACCTCTCACAAACTTAAATGTAGACCTGTTACAGACCTATCACAAACTTAAATGTATACCTGTTACAGACCTCTCAAATTTAAATGTAGATCTGTTACAGACCTCTCACAAACTTAAATGTAGATCTGTTATAGACCTCTCACAAACTTAAATGTAGACCTGTTACAGACCTCTCAAATTTAAATGTAGATCTGTTACAGACCTCTCACAAACTTAAATGTAGACCTGTTACAGACCTCTCAAATTTAAATGTAGATCTGTTACAGACCTCTTACAAACTTAAATGTAGATCTGTTACAGACCTCTCACAAACTTAAATGTAGACCTGTTACAGACCTATCACAAACTTAAATGTAGACATGTTACAGACCTATCACAAACTTAAATGTAGACCTGTTACAGACCTATCACAAACTTAAATGTAGACCTGTTACAGACCTATCACAAACTTAAATGTAGACCTGTTACAGTCCTCTCAAATTTAAATGTAGATCTGTTACAGACCTCTTACAAACTTAAATGTAGATCTGTTACAGACCTCTCACAAACTTAAATGTAGACCTGTTACAGACCTCTCACACACGTAAATGTTGACCTGTTACAGACCTCTCACAAACTTAAATGTAGACCTGTTACAGACCTATCACAAACTTAAATGTAGACATGTTACAGACCTATCACAAACTTAAATGTAGACCTGTTACAGACCTCTCACAAACTTAAATGTAGACCTGTTACAGACCTATCAAAAACTTAAATGTAGACCTGTTACAGACCTCTCACAAACTTAAATGTAGACCTGTTACAGACCTCTCACAGACTTAAATGCATAACATTTGTTGGAAACCACTTTGTTGAATGCAGTATTATGTTGAAAATGACAACTTTTGTGTCAATATTTTTTTACAGATCTCTTTTAAAAAAATATTCATTACAGTGTCTTAGAAATTGCCAGAAGTTTACCTTGCCACTTATTGTTTAATTCCTCTATTGTGTAAGATAGGAAGATGTCAGATATATTGAAACCTATCTGGTTGGACTATAAAATGTGTATGTGATAGACAGGAGTCCTTAATATATAGGCTGAAAAAAAATAATGAATTTAAATGAGGGGACTCGTCTTTCTTTGTCATTATGTGGGTGGGGTTAAGTTATATACTGGCCTACTTTATATGAAGGCACCTGTTGTATACAGGTGTCCTGTATGAGAAAAATCTGCTTTCATATGAAGCCATCATGTATATGGAAGTATCCAGTGCAAGTAGATCTCTTATAGATGAAAGTGTCCTGTATATGGATGTGTTCTATATAAATAGGCTTCCTCTAGATGCAAGCATCCTATATTTTGATGTATTCTGTATTAATAGGCCTTCTTTTGATGAAGGAATTCTGTATATGGATGTGTCCTGTTTAAGTAAGCATTCTTTATATGAAGGTGTCCTGCATATCAATATGTTCTATATAAATTAGGCCTCCTTTATATCAAGGCATCCTGTATATGGATGTATTCTTTATAAGTAGGCCTGCGTTAGATTAAGGCATTCTTTATATGGATGTGTCCTATATAAGTAAGCATTCTTTATATGAAGGTGTCCTGTATATCAATATGTCCTATATAAATTAGGCCTCCTTTATATCAAGGCATCCTGTGTATGGGTGTGTTCAGGAAAAGAAGATCTCGTTTAGATACAAACATCCCTCAAATGAATATGTCTTGTACATGCTTGCCTCATATAAAAGAAACCATCATATATATTGATGTATTCTGTATATGTCAAACTCATTTGGACAAAGATGTCCTTTATATGTGTGTTTCCTGTGCAAGCAGACCTCTTTTCGATGCAAGCATTCCATATATGGGTGTGTTCTGTGTAAGCAGACCTCCTTTAGATGAAAGTGCCCTGTATATAGGTGTGTTCTGTGTATGTAGGCCTCCTTTAAATGCAAGCATCTTGTATAAGGTTGTTTCTGTGTATGTAGGCCTCCTTTGTATGCAAGCTTCTTGTATATGGGTGTGTTCTGTGTATGTAGGCCTCCTTTATACAGTGGGACCCCGCTATAACACGGTAGTTGGGAGCCATAGAATCCGACCGGGCTATGAACCGAACCATGTTATAAGCAGCCATGTACAATACCAACACATTTTTGGATTTATTGGGGGGGAGGGGGTTTACATAAAGACGGGTGCGAAAATGCATGGCACAATCTCCATTTTTGATTAATATATATTAAATGAGAAAAAAACATTTGCTGTGGTAACAGAAATTGCAGATATAATATATTACTTTATTCAGAGAACCATGCATTGGTACATACACGTGTCTAATTTATGTATACATGTATAATCTATTGCATGAAAAGAGTATCAACACCGTTTACTCACCAGCGAATCTTGTAACATACATTGAATCCATAATACAAATATTTCCATCAAAAATATCCACACACGGATGTAAAATATTCAATAATTTTGTCATAGATCATTATGTGACTGAATTCAATGAAAAGAAAAAAACAAAAATTACGTAACGGGTGTACGTAATGAATGATGAAATAGTACATGTCCATAGATTAAATAATGGAAGCTAGAGTGTATTCTTATAACAACTACATGTACATCTCAGGATCTTTCTGTCTCTGAATTCAGTCATTGTAAATTTCAGCACATTTTCCCACCCAAACTGCTAGTCAAAGTCCTTTGAACTTGCCGCCCAGTTATTGCGTCATGTTCTTTTGATGTGCTCTAATAAATACAGCAGACAGAACTGGCTGTATGTATTTTAGCCACTGAATTATGTCACTGTTTAGCTCGGCAGCTCACTTTGATGATAAACAATGTACTTAAATTAATTGATTTATACATTCTGGTGAGAATCTTTTATCAACCGCCGCATTGGCTGTTGCTTAGTTGTGTATGAAATTAAGAGAACATATATCAGAGATTATTTGAGCAACGATTGTATTCGGAATGCATTCAAGACAAACACAAAGTAGACACGATGGCTTCATTGCTCAGGGATCAGTAATAATAATATTGATACTTATGAGCTGTAATTTTTCAACAATAAACAAAGATCAAAGTTCTCAGTAGGCCCAGCAATTGGTTCGTATTTCCGACGTTTATTTTGGCACAAAAATAGAAGAAATTTGATAATACATTTTCTACACGTTCTTTTTCGCACTGTTTAGACGAATATGAAATGATAATTAAACTCTTAATTTTTTTTTTCATACTTAAATTTTTTTTTTTTTGGTCTTTGAGAAAAATACCTGTAATAAATTACCCGAAATTTCGGGAGCCATGCCACGACCGGGTTATATCCGAATTCGGGTTATAGCGGGGCGGGTTATAGTGGGGTCCCACTGTATGCAAGCATCTTGTATATGGTTGTGTTCTGTGTATGTAGGCCTCCTTTATATGCAAGTGTCTTGTATATGGAAATGTCCTGTATATGTTTACTTCATATAGGCATCATTAATATGAATGTGTCTTGTACATACAGTCTTCTTTACATGAAAGCATCATGCGTATGCAATGTATTTTTATAGAATTGTCTCCTACAACATGTCTTGTAAATCCACAACATCTTGTTATTGAAACATCCTGTACACAATGTGACCTGAATTCAGAGGGTTCATGTTGTCTAATGCATATTTGGGATACACTGAAGCTGAAGTCACTTCTGTTTAATTGTGCTTTGTTGATCAGCTCCACAAGTCTCTGACATTTAATACTAGCTTTAATTATCTATCAGTTATACATATCTGGTAAATGTCAGTTTTGCTTTTCTTCTGGAAGCCTAATTGGTTGTTTATCTCATACCTACATGAAGAATTTATTGCTGTTCTTGGCACTGTAATAATGGCAAATTGTCTATGTACAGTTTGTCTTCTTATGGCCACCACTCTTGGCACTGTAATAATAGAAACTTGTATATGTACAGTGTCTTCTCATGGCCACCACTCAATTTCTGTAAGCTCCAAGAAAGATTTTGCAAAGATTATCTCCTTACGGCTGGCTTCATTGTATGGTTCATGGCCACTTATTGTTTTCTAGTTAATTTTGTATGATGATCATTCATTGCATGATTCATGGCCACTCATTGTATCATAGTTAATTTTGTCTTGGCACAGTTTGGCGTTTGATGTCCACTGTCCTTGGCTATGTTTAGCTTTCATGGCCACCAATCACAGAACAGTTTAGCTTCCCAGAGAAATCTTAAAACTCTTGTTTTAACCAATCACAAGTGATGTTACCATTTTGATCTCTTTTATGATTGTGGAAAGTCAGTATTGGACATAAAGCTATGAGTTTTGTGATGTTAGGTTTTTAAACTAAAATGTATAGAGGTTTATTTTTATCTCAAGGATGGTACAGACAAATGAATACAGATTGTCTTTTTATTTTTCTCCCATCACTCATACCTAAAATACATATATGTGTCATAAAAATTCACTAACTTCATTATTTTAATAGGAACTGATTCTTATATAATTTGTTTTTACATGATTTTCACTTTTTTGTACAGACCACTTTTTGTTCAGATTTCTCATATATAGTTTGTAATTTTATATTATGTTGTTACTAGTATATAATCTCACAATATTTTAAAATGTGTACCATTTGAACATACAAGTTATATACACCTTCATCTGCATCACCAGAGTATCTTTTATGCTAATACTTCAAAGACAGCAACCAGTATATCTGTCAGATTCTCGCGGGTCAAGAGCGTTACTCGTATAATCTTGTATAAGCTACACTTGTCAAAGGGTAAGTATTACATCCCACTTTGTCAAGGGGTATTGTACAACATATAATAATAACACTATAACCCACTCCCCTCTGATACTCATTATCTAAGAGATGACCACCTTCAGTATAATTGCCCGGTTCGAGTAAGAGAATGTATATGGTAACCTGAGCGGGTATATTGAACAAAACAACTCCAACAGTTAAATAAACAATTTAATCAAATACATACACAATGAAATTTCCTTTCATTTGGAATACATGCGGTTTAGAAATAAACTTTCACTGAATAACAAATAGATTTGAAATAGAATTAACAAATTAGCCATTCTATTACTGATAGTTAAAAAAAATCATCATAGGATCGAGTGTCACAATCGAAGTCTATGCTTTTATTTGATTTTCATAACCTGTTATCCGTGAACCACATTCTCTGTTCAATCCAATGTTGTCCTAGAAGTTGCTGTCTCTCGAGATACTTTTCCCTCGTGGGTGTTCCGCTTGAACTCAGACTTGTCCACTGTATCAATGTATACACTTCTCAATTCTCTTTTTCCAACGTGTGCGTCTCTATTTCTATCTTCACGTCTTCCCAAGAAAGCTATTTTCTTCCTTCCAAAAGAAAATTGAAACAACCTAAGTCCACAGTTGAAACTGTCCATTATTCCTGGTTCGAACAATCGGATATTACTATCAGTGATAACAATTTTATGGCTAGTAATTAACTACACATGTCCTCAAATAAATGTAGTTTAACCATTTGTTAATTTGTTTTGCCTTGACCTAGTACATTAATGTACTACATAGCGAGACGTTGAATCGTATACTCTGTCGCTAAATTATCTATGACATAAAAATTTGGTGAATTCACATTTATTCTTGTAAATCATTAACTAATGTAATACATTAAATTCTTAGAACACAATCATTATTCAAACAATATGATAAATTCAAGAATTAACGTAACACTTCCTATCATAACTCAGCATAGTGTTTTTACGACATAAATTAATACTACATCATTCTTAACTAAGAATTACGGTAAGAATTCAATTTCATAATTCAAAAGCACATTATTAAATAAATGTATCGAATGAATTCATGTAGATACTTCTGATTCATAATACAAAACACATTATTATACAAGTGTATCACATTAAATCAAGTATACAGATGTATCAAACGAAATCATGCAGACCTGTAAACGAAGCAGACATTATATTAATTGCATCACAATAAACGAGGAATTGAGACAATACTTGGTGTTTGGTGCATCACTCAACCATTGGTTTTGGCGGTTTGTCCCCTGATCTACTTCTTAACGTACAAATGTATTTCTTTCAAATAACATTCAGAGCCTTTACCAAAAAAAAATTCTACACTACCACTCTTGCAGAGAACGTTTTTAAAGAAAATTTGGCACTTCAAAATATCAAAAAGTAGAGACACTTCAAATTGAGCTTGTTGAGTCTTTATGGACTAGTTGTTAATAAATTTTATTTGAACATTATATCTTTTTATGAAAGAATATTTTTAAGAAAAGTTGAATTGATGTTTAAAGTTTCCCAGTATCTTATGCCTGGTTATATAAATGATATATTTCTTATCATTTGTTATTAGGACAATTAAATGCTTGAATATCAGTCAAACAGTCTATATGACAATATTAATACTTGAATAACAGTCTCACAGTCTGTATTGTGTGGTAACATTACTGGTTGAATGCCAGTCTCACAGTCTATATCATCTGACAATATTAAATAATTGAATACCAGTCTCACAGTCTATATTGTGTGGTAACATTACTGGGTGAATGCCAGTCTTACAGTCGATACTGTGTGGTAACATTATTGGTTGAATGTCAGTCTCACAGTCTGTATTGTGTGGTAACATTATTAGTTGAATGCCAGTCTCACAGTCAATATTGTGTGGTAACATTATTAATTGAATACCAGTCTTACAGTCTATATTGAGTGGTAACATTACTGGGTGAATACCAGTCTTACAGTCGATATTGCGTGGTAACATTACTGGGTGAATACCAGTCTTGCAGTCTATATTGTGTGGTAACATTAATGATTGAATACCAGTCTTACAGTCGATATTGTGTGATAACATTAATGATTAAATACCAGTCTTACAGTCTATATTGTGTGGTAACATTAATGATTGAATACCAGCCTTACAGTCGATATTGTGTGGTAACATTATTGGTTGAATGTCAGTCTTACAGTCTATATTGTGTGGTAACATTATTGGTTGAATACCAGTCTCACAGTCAATATTGTGTGGTAACATTATTAGTTGAATACCAGCCATAACGTCTATATTGTGTGGTGACATTACTGGTTGAATGCCAGTCGATATTGTGTGGTAATATTATTGGTTGAATACCAGTCTTACAGTTTATATTGTGTGGTAAAACAGAAGTGCTTTTTTTCTGGTGCCATGATATGGAACTATCTGCTTAAGGATGTCAAAGAGACATTACCTGTAAATAAATCTGTCAAAGAGACATACCTGTAAATAATTTTCATAGTGCATAGATATTTTCAGGGCTGAAATATGGATAATGTGGGAAAGAAGTCATTAGCTGTACAAATAATATGTACATTAGATGTGTTGTATATATGTGGGAAAGAAGTCATTAGTTGTACAAATAATACATACATTAGATGTGTTGTATATACATGTATGTGGGAAAGAAGTCATTAGCTGTACAAATAATACATACATTAGATGTGTTGTATATACATGTATGTGGGAAAGAAGTCATTAGCTGTACAAATAATATGTGCATTAGATGTGTTGTATATACATGTATGTGGGAAAGAAGTCATTAGCTGTACAAATAATACATACATTAGATGTGTTGTATATGTGTTGTATATGTGTGTGTGTATTCTTCTGTTTGCTCATGAGTGTCTGTGTGTGTTAGGTGACATTTTTAAAAAATATATATCCAAGTATATGTGGCATACATAGCGTGTTCATGTAATGTTCTCTATATATGAAGAGAACAGCATTAGGTAGATTAATTTGCATACTAATTATATAATGCAAGTGACGATTATTATTGTTAAACCTTCTGTCTTTTTTGTCTTATTACATGTATTACAGTGTATCCCATGGGGTGCAAGACAAATTCTGGTATCAAAAATGGGGTAATACATTTTTTTAAAATTGGGGTCTCTGAAGAGCAAATGAGGGTAAAGAGAAACACTGTATTATTAGTATTACTAGTATCGTTATCAAACTTTATGTTAGTAGCAGCAGTAGTAGTAGTAGTAGTAGTAGTAGTAGTAGTAGTAGTAGTAGTGTTGTTATTATTAGTATTAGTATTAGTATTAGTATTATTATTATCTTTTTTTAAATTGGAGCATTAATGTCTCAATATGGATTCATGATTTTGCTTTACCAAATCATCCTATATGACTTAACAATGGAGTCTATATTTTGCTTTACCAAATCATCCTATATGACTTAACAATGGAGTCTATATTTTGATTTTGAAGTGATTTTATACTCTTTGTTAATTGTGGAGCCAAATCCTCAATTAAGGTCAAAAAAGGCACTTGTGTCTGTTTTTCTGATCCCTCCTATGGTATGTATGAAGTTTATTAGTGGGTCTGGCCAATTATTAGACTTCTAGCATTCAGATGTTCATTAGTTCATCATATTCCGTTAGATGCAACAACATCTCTTCAAAGCATTGTTTTTTTGGGAGGAAATTGGTTTTGTATAGGTCACAATTTCTTGATAATGTGTAGTATATTAGCCCAAGTTGGAAGTTGTGGAAGGAGGAAGTTGGTCTCATATATAAGTCACAATTTCCTTTACGTTATGCTATAATAGTACATTATATTGGAGGAAATGGTCTGGTGAATTGGTGAATCAAAAATCCATTACAGCAAATTATCTAGCATATGTTATTCATGTCTCATCTAAATTATCTAGCATATGCTATTCATGTCTCATCTAAATTATCTAGCATATACTATTCATGTCTCATCTAAATTATCTAGCATATACTATTCATGTCTCATCTAAATTATCTAGCATATACTATTCATGTCTCATCTGAATTATCTAGCATATACTATTCATGTCTCATCTAAATTATCTAGCATATACTATTCATCTCTCATCTAAATTATCTAGCATATGCTATTCATGTCTCATCTAAATTATCTAGCATATGCTATTCATGTGTCATCTAAATTATCTAGCATGTTATTCATGTCTCAGCTAAATTATCTAGCATATGCTATTCATGTCTCATCTAAATTATCTAGCATATACTATTCATGTCTCATCTAAATTATCTAGCATATGCTATTCATGTCTCATCTAAATTATCTAGCATATGCTATTCATGTCTCATCTAAATTATCTAGCATATGCTATTCATGTCTCATCTAAATTATCTAGCATATGCTATTCATGTCTCATCTAAATTATCTAGCATATACTATTCATGTCTCATCTAAATTATCTAGCATATGCTATTCATGTCTCATCTAAATTATCTAGTATACTATTCATGTCTCATCTAAATTATCTAGCATATGCTATTCATGTCTCATCTAAATTATCTAGCATATGCTATTCATGTCTCATCTAAATTATCTAGCATATGCTATTCATGTCTCATTTGTATCATATACCTCATCTGTAATCAAGCTTAGATTGAATGTAACCTAATTTACCAAGTCCAGTTTTAATAAACATTTGCTGGACACAGGTCAACATATGGCCCTGACCATATGGTTATTTTTCTGACAAAATATTCCATTAGCACCTAAATTACATGGGCAGAGGAAAAATGATTAGTTTTTAATGTGTGGATGTTTACTTTAACAAGTGTATCTATAATAGAGGTAGATAAGATAGTTGTACTAAAAAAGGAGTCACTGGAATAAATCTTTGATGTTATGGCAATCACCAGCATCACTCCAGTAGTGTGTAGGTTATTATCAGTGAGGCATTCTGATAAGGTGTGGGATTGCACCTGTCTGATTCTATAGGGACAGGCCTGAAGTCTAAGCTGAAACTTCAGACACAAATTATATGTTCATTGCAGTGTATTGATAAGGGCATCAGATAGTAGAAGCACAGTAGCTTTGTTTTGTGTAGTTTGACCTAGCTCGATATAGTTGTTGGTGTATGTAGCTTTGAAATTTTGAATCACATTCTTTAACTGGTATAGCATGATGTGTTGCCATCTTATATTTTTTCTCTTCCTCGGTAAGCTACTGTGATGTGCCCTTCCACTAGGCTCATTACTCTAAATACCTGGGCACTAAATAACCTACTTGTGTTGCTGTGCTGAAAAACTCCAAACAAAATTTTAGTTTTAACTTAATGCGTCTCACCAATCAATATGATTGGAAATTAATAGTTTGCTTTTGTCAGGTGAGCTTTCATTTGTTATTTGTCCTAGCTATTTGCACCTATAGGAGATTAATTAAAGGCAGTACAATAGAAAGTTACTGAGCCACGGTATCAATAAATCAGAAGCGTCACTGTGTGTGTGAGAAGTTGAATAATGGAGTCCTAATCATAGCGGTAATGTGACAGTTCAATAGCATGAAAGTGTGGCAAAACCGTTTTCATTTCTGCAGCATTCACAGCTCAACAACTGCACATGAGCAATCAATTCAAGGTACCATTGTGTACAGTTTAACTGCACATGAGCAATCAATTCAAGGTACCATTGTGTACAGTTTAACTGCATGGTTTATCCTTAGAACGACAGAGTTCATAGCAGTTTTATTCTTTCTCTGTGAGCAACCAATGTGAAAATTTTGCATGATTTTTATGTCTCTGCCAGAGAACAAGGGAAGCAGAAATTTGTGGTTTAGGATAATTGATTTTATCTCATCGTTCAATGTATTAATGCTGCACCAAAGTTTGTCAATAAAAGTATTTTAAAACAAATAATGTTAAATGTGGAGAAAATACTTTATATATATATATATATATATATATATATATATATATATATATATATATATATATATATATATCATCATGTGGAAATTTATTGTGAAGCTTATCTGGGACATGATTTATCTCTAGATATACCAAATTCATTTTCCTGACCCCTCACCTTGCAAGAGGCTGCCCCTAATCAGAGGCAACCTTCCCTTACCCCTCCATCTAACAAGAAGCCAAGCACTGATTGGAAGCAGTTCAAACTAGAAGCCTGTGGCAAAGTAGTGGTGTCTTCAATCTTTTCACTGTTCAAACTAACTCAGAAGCAGTGGTGTCTTCAATCTTTTCACTGTTCAAACTAACTCAGAAGTAGTGGTGTCTTCAATCTTTTCACTGTTCAAACTAACTCAGAAGCAGTGGTGTCTTCAATCTTTTCACTGTTCAAACTAACTCAGAAGTAGTGGTGTCTTCAATCTTTTCACTGTTGAAACTAACTCAGAAGCAGTGGTGTCTTCAATCTTTTCACTGTTGAAACTAACTCAGAAGCAGTGGTGTCTTCAATCTTTTCACTGTTCAAACTAACTCAGAAACAGTGGTGTCTTCAATCTTTTCACTGTTCAAACTAACTCAAAAGTAGTGGTGTCTTCAATCTTTTCACTGTTCAAATTAATTCAGAAACCCCAGGTGTCATCAAATCCCAACTAAATTCCTTAAGACTTCAGATGGATCGAAATTCCAATGTTGTTTTGAATATCTGCATATGACCCATGTTACCAAATTTGGTGACTCTTGCATGGCATTGGCAGCAGTGTGTAGATTAAAAAACCCAGCAAACCGGCACTCAAGTGTCGAATACTAATTTTGTGGAGTTAAAGTTGGTCCTGTGTACATGCATAGAAAAACAGGCCTTAAATAAGAATTTTATACTTTAGTTTATTTTATTTCTTTTATTTTTTATAATAATGTACATTATAAATAACCTGAATACAATAGATGGAGATAATATACAGGTATTTTGATGTGTATATAATGTATATAACAAACAGGAGATAATATACAGGTATTTTGATATGTATATAATGTATATAACAAACAGGGCTGCTCATCTTTACATAGTTTTCTTACTGGTTATATTTGATCCTAGTACAATTAAGATACTAAACAGATATCACCTAACATTCCAAATTTACATCCAGTAACTTAAGCTGGCTAATATTTATGTTAGATAAAATCTAAATATGCAGTTAGCTTGCACATTTCATAGCATTCATGCCATGCTGAGCTTTTCAAAATGTTGATAATACTGACCATATTAAAAAGACTTATGTGTTGTATTCTTGATTTCAATAGCATATTAAAGTTGAATATAGTTATCCAATGAACAGATTATAGGAAATTTAGCAGCAAATGCTACAGTTTGTTCTATCATAATATCTAGAGTACACAGCAACATAAAATTTGGATCCAGCTAAATAAATACATTGGCACATCAGTTTTGTTTTTTTTTGTTTTTTTTCTTTGTCTTGGCAAACCACAGTATGTGTCATATTTTGATTTATGTTGTTTGAGTTTGGATTTAACTTACATTCAAATATATTTACAAATTTGGAGTTATATTGTTTGAATTTTGATCTAACTTGTATGCCAATCCATTGACAGATTTGAATCTATCTAGCTAATAAGCTGGTTCTAACTTGTATGCCAATCCATTGACAAGATTTGGGTCTATGTAGTTAATAAGCTGGTTCTAACTTGTATGCCAATCCATTGACAGATTTGGGTCTATGTAGTTAATAAGCTGGTTCTAGCTTGTATGCCAATCCATTGACAGATTTGGATCTATGTAGTTAATAAGCTGGTTCTAACTTGTATGCCAATCCATTGACAGATTTGGGTCTGTGTAGTTAATAAGTTGGTTCTAATTTGTATGCCAATCCATTGACAGATTTGGATCTATCTAGTTAATAAGCTGGATCTAACTTGTATGCCATTCCATTGACAGATTTGGATCTATGTAGTTAATAAGCTGGTTCTAACTTGTATGCCAATCCATTGACAGATTTGGATCTATCTAGTTAATAAGCTGGTTCTAACTTGTATGCCAATCCATTGACAGATTTGGGTCTATGTAGTTAATAAGCTGGTTCTAATTTGTACACAAGTATGTACAGTATATATCTATATGTTTCTGCACTTTGATCTGTATGTAAGCAGAATATACAAGCCCTCTCTGACCTAGAATGAACAGCACAGATACTAATCTGCATAAGCATTATGTAATGACAGGTCTAGGTCTATACTAATCTACATAGGCATTATGTAATGACAGGTCTAGGTCTATACTAATCTACATAGGCATTATGTAATGACAGTTCTAGGTCTTTACTAATCTACATAGGCATTATGTAATGACAGGTCTAGGTCTACCCTGATCTGCATAAGCATTATATATTGACTAATATAGATTTATACTGATCTGCATGAGCACTATGTGATGGCCAATTTCAGTACCCTGTCTATCATCATGATCTTCAGGAACATTATTGTATGATGGTAGAACTGGATTATGCTAATATGAATGGTCCTCATGTGATGGTAGATACATTACCTTAATTAACCTTAATTAAACCTAATTAACACACCAGTCAGGCACATTATAATTTTGTCTTGCCCAAATAATCAAATTCATTTAAGTAAGTTTATATATATACTTTACATTGAAAGCATGCAGAAAAGTCACAGAAAATTAAAAGTCCAAACTTCAATGCTGTTATTATGACCATATTTTGATATACTATGTGTGGGATACAATGTACATCAGTTTTGAGACTGGTACATTTGCAAATGAATGATCCAAATCAGCATCAATTTGAGCATGTTATTCGGATTTTAAACAGGAAATATTAATTCAATGATAAACCAGCAACATATGCTACAGGTTGCAAGTAAAATGGTTGCACATGCAGCTAAATATTGTCATTTGTGTGTAAATATTTAGCAACCTTAATAATCAAATGACCTTAATAATCAAATGACCTTAATAATCAAATGACCTCAGCACTTTCTGATTACAGTAACACCTTCATCCTATAAAAGTTACCTCATGTTCTTCCTGAACCCAGATTGTGCTTATGCACAGGTGTCCAGTGATACTTGATATACAGGTGTAAAGCTATAATTGGTAGATTGATAGCAAGGTCTTGTACAATGATATTCATCTGCAAGGTTATAGAAAATAATTCATAGCTAGCTAGATAGGTCTCACACATCTGTGATAAAAGTTTGGGAAACATTCGCTCATGGAATCAAATTTGGAAAAATGTACTGGACAGTAACAGTTGAACCATCATAAACAAAACCATAAAGGTGGCTTGTTTCATGTGAGTAGGTAACACTGTTTATTGACTATTTCTGAATACATCCTAACACATTTATTTTTAAACATATTTTTCAAATTTCAACTCTTTTTTTTCCCCTTCATGTCATCAAAGGGACATGGTTTTCTACAAAATTGTATGCAAAAAAACATGTTGTAATTGCCATCAATTGTTTCCATATTATCATTATTACCACAAGCAGCTTGTCAAGGAAAATGAAGGATATAAGCAGTACCTGGAAGTGTCTAATTTACAATCACTGATTGGTCAACTGGTCAGCATGATTGACAAGTCAGGATTGGTCAATTAATTTATATTCTCTGTGTCACCAACAGAGTAAGGACAACTACCGTAGGTCAAAATTCCAGGAGGTCCACAACAGTCAGGGTCACACCACTGGCACAGTTTGTAATTCATAGGGGCCTACTGGAGAATTTTTCATAGGGCCCACAAATCCTGTTTGTGGCCCTGCAAACTAGCCTTGTTGACCTGAAATGGCCACTATAATTTTCAAGAAGGTTGCCATTTGGCTACTGAAATGTGAGGTTGCCTTTGGCTTTTGAAATGTGATGTTGCCTTTGGGTTTTGAAATGTGAGGTTGCCTTTGGGTTTTGAAATGTGAGGTTGCCTTTGGCTATTGAAATATGAGGCTACCCTTTGGCTATTGAATGTGAGGTTGCCAATTGACTATTAAAATGTGAGGTTGCCCATTGGCTATTGAAATGTGAGGTTGCCCATTGGCTATTGAAATGGGATGGATACTTGGAGCAATGTTTGTTTACTTTTTTTGTACTCTTTCATTAATAATGACTTGAAGAGACACAACATACCTGAGCTAATTTGTTGCACTGTAGAACTGTTTTTCTCACTTACCTGTTGATAACTTACTGAATATTAAATGCATCATTGCCATGGATCAGAATGCATGTTGAGATGTGTAGAATTTCATCTGCTTCTATTATCTCTTGGCAATCCAGCTTCCTCAACATTTTCGGTCAATGGAATATACAGCCATGATGGAGGTAAGATAAATAATTGGATAAAACTTAAAATTTGTGCTCTTATTTTAAACCAACTTTTGAAACTGAGCTTCAGAGATACCTTGTTATCATGTAACTGTTAATATTTTACCAGCGGTTGTTTAGGAAGGATGAGTGACTTTTTCAAGATGTTCATTCAGTTGGACAAGTATCATTTTAAGACGTTCATTCAGTTGGACAAGTATCATTTTAAGCATATTCAGCATGATGAAGGATGTGATAAAGTAATCTGGACAAATCAAAGTTTCAAGTCACTTGTCAAGTAGCCAAATGAAAATTGTTTGAGTTTTGACGCATTCTAGTCTTTCGGCAAAGTTATATTGGTGTGTGCCTTTTGACTTTATTCACTTAAAATGTAAAGTTGGATGAAGTGCATATTTCAGAGCTTGCAGTACAGAATTCAATGGAGTGTGTTTGTTTGGATTTTTAATGTAGCTTTAACAATTTTTCACTCATATCACTACAATGTCTGCCATGTGGCAGTTTATAGTGATACTGTATTTAGCACTGTGGCATCATGATACAGACATGTAGCATTATGTCCCACCCAGTCATATTATCCTGACACCAGGCCGACCAGTCCTAACACTAACCTCTTAATGCTGAGCACCAACCGATGCAGCTGTTAGTTCCATAGGATATGTGATATAAAGTGTTCTTTTATCTATATGATTTGTGAAGTCATAAATTAATGACACACTAATAAATTAATTTAATGTGCATTAGATTTTAAAGTTTCATGATTTTCATAAATAATTTAAAGTATGAAATTCAATTTTTATCATTACAAAACCTCAAGAAATAAGAGTCTCGTTCTTAGTATGAGGGTAGCTAACATATTATCGCCTGGAGGTTTTTGCTGTTTTTGCATGGACGTCCTATATTTTACTTTGAACTCATCACTTTCCCCCTTTTGGACTTAACTCATCACTTCTCACTTTTTTTGGACTTCACGTGCCACTTCTCTTTATTGTGGACTCCATCTTCGGACTGTAGAGTCTCTGCCTTGGAAAATTTTAGAACTTGTGCATCAAGCACCAAACAATGTCTTTCTCACAAGACAGACACTTGGTCCATTTATTGTTTACTGAGGAAAGCACTATTATTTTCCAAGGCTTACTTGGAGCCAACCTTCTCTCTCTGTGTGAATTTCGGACTAAAGAATTTCAATCAAGGTTGTCACTTTGAATGCCCCTTTACTTCCAAGGTATATGCATTTATTTCACTCAGCCAATCATAAGCAGTGGTTTTAAAAGAAAATTCCTAAGACAATCATTCATTTCATGATTTTGCTTTAAAGAATGACTACTTGACACAGATCAGAATTTCAGCTGTCTCTTTCTCAAAACGGTGATAAGATATCCAGTCAATTTCATTGAATTGGCTGCTTTAAAGTTTTAATACTGACATGGAAAAAAATTAAGAAAAAAGGTTGAAATAACTTTCCTCTCTTCCCCCCCATCCTTGACTGGCTGACAAGTCTTTCATGTGATGTAGACAGAAGTGAAATCAGGCCTCTGAGACATGAATATTCTGATGTAACATCATTTGTGATTGGTTGAAACAATATCTGAGGGATTTTATGACTTCAAGATTCAGATCCACTTTTGCCATCACAGGTCTTAAGTTGGGCCCTGACTTGAGACATTTAATTTTAGTCAAGTTCTAGTACAGTTTAAATCAAACCTAATCAGAATCGCTGGACTTGACACTTGAGTTTAAGTCTTCATTTAAGTCCTGTTGGCGCAAACCAGGCCAGGTTTCAATTTCACTACCATAAGTAATAAGTCTAGACTTCAGACATTTGATTGGTCAATTAGTCTTAAATTTCAGCCAATCATATTAGTGGATTCTGAACTTAAAATTTTTAATTGAGACCTAAGATTTGTTGGTGAAATTTGTGTCTGGTATGCATATTCTCTACAATAAGGAATGAAAAACGAGACCTCATAATTTCCTCAGGTTCTTTTTATCTGCAGCTCGTTGTACTAGATGAATGGTGAATGGGAAGATTTTGACTGCATGAAGAATATATATTGAAATGTCCATGCAATCATTTCATCTACACATAGATTAATTAATCATTTTCAATGATTTATGAACAGTACATACTTCTTTTCTTGTCCATTACACAGGGACAAAGCAGAGAATCTAAAGTGGAGGGTTCCCTGTGTGTTATCCAAATCATCTCCATTATTTTGGGATAGGGGAAAAACGAAATTGAACCACATACAATAATAAAAACCTGTATTCAAAATACAAACTGAAAATTAAAAACTGATTTTTTTTTTTTTACATTTTAAGTTTAGAGCCAGTTATATTCTTTATAGACATACATACCTCTTTACACATACCAAAACTTTTGATCAGTGGTTTTCTTGCTATAACATGACAGAGAATGAAAGCTTTTAAAAGATTACACAAAAAATTGTATCGATTGATAGTAGGAAAATGTAAATATGAATTAGAAAATGTTTCATATGTTTTGCCATTAGCAAAATTGGCTGAGGCATAACAGTCTAGAATCCTGTCTGCATTTTGAAGATCTCTCAGCCAGTCATGTGTAACAGTCCATAACAATCCTATGGATACAGACCTGCACATATAGACCCACTTACATTTGGCAACTTAATTCACTTTAGTGCCTTGATTCTAAGACAACTGTGCTGTTGTTGTTGTTGTTGTTGTTTTAGGGTTTAACGCCATTTTTCAGCACACAATAGGCTATAAGTATTATTGGTGGGGGAAGAACCCGGGAAAACCCACGGAAAGAACCACTGACCCACGAGAAGCTACTGGCAAGCTTTCTCACATAACTACATTAGCCGAATCTTAGACTTGAACCCACGTGGACAGAGGTGAGACGGCAGTGATTCGTAATGGAAAGCGCTTAGACCACTTGGCCACTCAGGGCCCCTCAGACAACTGTGCAGTGATTGCTCCAGAAAATGCTTTTTAGGTTTGACTGAAGTTTGAACTCGACACAGGACACAGTCCTGAATCATTGTACAATTTTGGCAATATAATTTATAATCAATTTTAATGACTGCCTGTGTATTGACCTATTTTACACATTGTTTATTGAAGACAGTATGAAAAGTCTTGCTTACCATAGTGACTCAGTCTATTTATAAATTGAATGTTTATTTAAAGCTGGCTGTCAATCATGGATGTTGAATACTTCTACAGTACAGTCTGGTATATGTGTACAACACTGTCAAATGAACATGTGTTCAGTACAGTCTGATAACTCTTGTACAACAGTCAGATGCACTCTTGTACAGTGCATTCTGGTAAATTTTGTACAATACTGTCACATGCACACTTGTTCAATACATTCTGGTAAATCTTATACAACACTGTTACATGCATAGTGATACTTGTACAGTTCTGTCAGAACACTTATTCAATGCTCTTTAGTGGCTACTTGTATAACAGTTATGAACCTTGTACAGTACATGGATGAATGCTTGTACTTTTTTCCATCTAACAGACTTTTTAATCTTTTTTTATCATCATCATCATCATCATCATCATCATCATCATCATCATCATCATCATCATTTCTGTGAGTGTTTTTTCTCATATTTTTTTATAGTGGATGCTTGCCAAAAAACTAAAAAACAAAAGTAAACATAGCTCCAACTGATCATTATATACTGGAAGGATCTTGTAATATTCACCATTTATTAAAAACCACTGATGGAAAAGTGACTGGAGTCTGTGGAATTGACCTTTTCTGCTATCAGAGAATGACTGTTGTCTTTTTGTTTAGTGGCAAACTTACATTTTCATTCTTACATCATGTACTAGCCTTTTCTTTGCTTGTGATATGCATGGCATCAGTTTCACAAGGGAAAAACTATTTCAAACATTTGTTTTAAGGGTTGCAGAGAGCGAGCCTGTTGAAATTGGATCACCTTGGCTTTCTACATTAAAGAAAGCAGGTGCTTACAGGTCACCTGTTGACATGGATTAGAACATGAAACATTCAGTCTCTCTGACCTGATGGTTCTTCCAGCTCAACTGAAGCATCCCTTTGTACAATGGTCTCAGTTTCAGTTCAGACTTTTTCTTTTACTTTTTTATGTTGCAATATTTTGCTGTATCATTGCAAACCACACACACATATGTAGCTTTGGTCATCACCTGTGCATATTATTATTGCTTCTGGGAAATGTGGTTACAATGTTATAAAAATATCTGAATATTTGGGCATAATTAAGCAAAGGTATTTAATAGCTTTTGTCTACACACATAAATATGTTCCATCAATATAGATAATTTTGTATCCATAGTTTGTGACCAAGCAGTTTTTTTTAGATAGGTAGTTAATTCATATTGAAAACAGGTCAGTACAAACTGAATGATGTCATTAGCAGCCATATTTGTGTTTAGCAAATCTACTAGTTTATATGGTGTCTGAAAGTTAAAATAAATTCATTGAATCTCAAGATACTGTTACAAAACATACATACATACATACATACATACATACATACATACTTTCTGTTAGTGTCTATATTTGTAATTTATAAGTTGATTTTGTTTCAGTGTACTTTCTTCAAATTGTCAATTTTGGTTGATGCATAATCTGCCATTCTTCCAGGTACAGTGTATGTTGTTCAGAATATTATCAGGTAGCATCAATAAAACCCAATGAGTAATATCATCTGTGAAAAACTTGTCATTTTGATTTTACAGAATGATTAAAATCTTTCCCCACAAGAATAAATGAATTCATATTTGATTGCCTTCATTACTACATATTGTCCAATAAAAATTGAATCCAAATGCAAACTGCACAAAATGTGTTAGCAGATCTATTTTTATGCAGTTTGATGTCTGTAATTAGTAAAACAAGCACTGTAAATCATGATCTACCAGCACAGTATGCAATGACAGATCAGGGTCATTATTGTTTTAAGTTAAACTTATGATGATGCTGTAATTAAAAGTTGTGAATATTTGCAAATCTTTTATGGTTTTCTCACTGCTTTTGTTTATTAGAACTTAATGTAGTATTTGGTACTGGTTCATTAGTCTTGGTTACAGGAAGTGAAAAATTTCAAAATTAGGTGAAATTTGGAGGGAAAAAAATAAAGAAAATGTGCTTACAGTATTTTCATTGCTATGTTTTCATTTTATATTTTTACTGTGGTTGAAAAATTAAACCACCAAGATATAATCATCTCACAGTTCCATTATTGGTGTTTATGTCCATTGATTAGACTCTTATGTAAGATGGGTGTGGAGGTCTCTATACAAAAATGTCCAGGCAGAAAATTGCCCCTTTCAGAACTGAAAGTTAGACCCAATTAATTGTATTGAAAAAATTGTCCCAGGTAAGACACTTCACAACCCAATATTATAGTGAAATAACAAGGATGTTCCCTCATTTTCTTTGAAAGAGAAAAAAAGGTCTATTCATCACCTTAACAGGTTAAAACATCTATGAATCAGTATGAAAAATGTCAGATTATGTGTGCAAGTTCAAACAGTTTTCTTATTTGTTGTATGCCAGTTGAATTCTTTAATAGAACATAATGTGTAACATATTGAAATATTTAGGGCCTTCCCATCATGCATTTTATTGGCTAGGCAAACATTTTGTGAGTTAATGCACATATTAGTAAACACACAGATTTCTCACAAAAAAGTAAAGTATTAATATAATCTTTCAAAATCCAATTACTTTTGTAGCTCTTTGTTTTGATTTTGAAAATCCAATTCCTGGGCTGATTGTTTTGATTTTGAAAATCCAGTTCCTGGGCTCCTTGTTTTGATTTTGAAAATCCAGTTCCTGGGCTCCTTGTTTTGATTTTGAAAATCCAATTCCAGGGTTCTTTGTTTGGATTTGAAAATGTAATTCCAGGTCTCTTTGTTTGGATTTTGTAAATGCAATTCTAGGGTCTCTGTTTAGATTTTGAAAATGTAATTCCAGGTCTCTTTCTTTTGATTTTGAAAATGCAATTCTAGGGTCTCTGTTTGGATTTTGAAAATGTAATTCCAGGGCTCTTTCTTTTGATTTTGAAAATGCAATTCCAGAGCTCTTTGTTTGGATTTTGAAAATGTAATTCCAGGTCTCTTTGTTTGGATTTTGTAAATGCAATTCTAGGGTCTCTGTTTAGATTTTGAAAATGTAATTCCAGGTCTCTTTGTTTGGTTTTTGTAAATGTAATTCCAGGGCTATTTCTTTGGATTTTGAAAATGTAGCTCCAGGGCTCTTTGTTTGGATTTTGAAAATGTAATTCCATGGTTATGTTTATCCAAAACCATTGGTCCAGAATTGTAAGAAACTTTGGAATTACTTTTGGAAACTGTGATTCCAGAACTAGAATAGGACTAGATTAGTAATTATAAGTTGGCCATAAGCTTTCAAAATTTCAGTAGTCTTGAATCACTTTTTGGAAACTATGATTCCAGAAACAAAATAGGGCTCAAAACTGCAGTTGCCACCAGTCAACATTTAGTGAAGATAACAGGACAAGTAAATTGCATTATTTACTAGCACTACTGTCTTCTTAAAAAATCCGGTTAAATTCTATGCTTGCAGAATTTGAAGTTTCTTGAAGTTGGGATACTCACAATAAAGAGTCATTACTAAATTCAGGTTTTGATTCGTGGCTATAACACCATATTTCAGCACATTATAGGCTATACATGTACATGGTGACCAACATAATTAGTGGAGGGAAAACCTGGGAAGAACCACCAGGCCATGGAAACCTACAGGCAAGCTTTCTCATATACTTATGTTGGTCAAACCAAGAATCAAACCCATGTGGACATGTGTATGATGTCACTAATCTGTAGTGGTGAACACCACAGAACACTGAACCACCCAGGGTTTTAAATTCAGGAATATTTTGTGCTTGAAGAATAGTTTAAATTGAGAAAGTGGCCGATTTGAACGGAAACAAATGGAAACCTTTCAAAGACATATAAACTGAGGTGTGTATTTGGTTGTGTTTCTTAAATGATCTAAACATTATGAAAACATTATTGGCATTATGTTTCTTAAATGATATAAACATTGTGAAAACATTATTGGCGTGTTTCTTAAATGATATAAACATTGTGAAAACATTATTGGCGTTATGTTTCTTAAATGATTGTGAAAATATTATTGGCATTATGTTTCTTAATTGATCTAAACATTATGAAAACATTATTGGCATTATGTTTCTTAAATGATTGTGAAAACATTATTGGCATTATGTTTCTTAATTGATCTAAACATTATGAAAACATTATTGGCATTATGTTTCTTAAATGATCTAAACATTGTGAAAACATTATTGGCGTTATGTTTCTTAAATGATTGTGAAAATATTATTGGCATTATGTTTCTTAATTGATCTAAACATTATGAAAATATTATTGGCGTTATGTTTCTTAAATGATTGTGAAAATATTATTGGCATTATGTTTCTTAATTGATCTAAACATTGTGAAAATATTATTGGCATTATGTTTCTTAAATGATCTAAACATTATGAAAATATTATTGGCATTATGTTTCTTAATTGATCTAAACATTATGAAAACATTATTGGCATTATGTTTCTTAATTGATCTAAACATTGTGAAAATATTATTGGCATTATGTTTCTTAAATGATCTAAACATTATGAAAATATTATTGGCGTTATGTTTCTTAAATGATTGTGAAAATATTATTGGCATTATGTTTCTTAAATGATCTAAACATTGTGAAAACATTATTGGCGTTATGTTTCTTAATTGATCTAAACATTGTGAAAACATTATTGGCGTTATGTTTCTTAAATGATTGTGAAAATATTATTGGCATTATGTTTCTTAAATGATCTAAACATTGTGAAAACATTATTGGCGTTATGTTTCTTAAATGATTGTGAAAATATTATTGGCATTATGTTTCTTAATTGATCTAAACATTATGAAAATATTATTGGCGTTATGTTTCTTAAATGATTGGGAAAATATTATTGGCATTATGTTTCTTAATTGATCTAAACATTATGAAAATATTATTGGCATTATGTTTCTTAATTGATCTAAACATTATGAAAACATTATTGGCATTATGTTTCTTAATTGATCTAAACATTGTGAAAATATTATTGGCATTATGTTTCTTAAATGATCTAAACATTATGAAAATATTATTGGCGTTATGTTTCTTAAATGATTGTGAAAATATTATTGGCATTATGTTTCTTAAATGATCTAAACATTGTGAAAACATTATTGGCGTTATGTTTCTTAAATGATTGTGAAAATATTATTGGCATTATGTTTCTTAATTGATCTAAACATTGTGAAAACATTATTGGCATTATGTTTCTTAAATGATTGTGAAAACATTATTGGCATTATGTTTCTTAAATGATCTAAACATTATGAAAACATTATTGGCATTATGTTTCTTAATTGATCTAAACATTATGAAAACATTATTGGCGTTATGTTTCTTAAATGATTGTGAAAATATTATTGGCATTATGTTTCTTAAATGATCTAAACATTGTGAAAACATTATTGGCGTTATGTTTCTTAAATGATTGTGAAAATATTATTGGCATTATGTTTCTTAATTGATCTAAACATTGTGAAAATATTATTGGCATTATGTTTCTTAAATGATCTAAACATTATGAAAATATTATTGGCGTTATGTTTCTTAAATGATTGTGAAAATATTATTGGCATTATGTTTCTTAAATGATCTAAACATTGTGAAAACATTATTGGCGTTATGTTTCTTAAATGATTGTGAAAATATTATTGGCATTATGTTTCTTAAATGATCTAAACATTGTGAAAATATTATTGGCATTATGTTTCTTAATTGATCTAAACATTGTGAAAATATTATTGGCATTATGTTTCTTAATTGATCTAAACATTGTGAAAACATTATTGGCGTTATGTTTCTTAAATGATCTAAACATTATGAAAATATTATTGGCATTATGTTTCTTAAATGATCTAAACATTGTGAAAATATTATTGGCATTATGTTTCTTAATTGATCTAAACATTGTGAAAATATTATTGGCATTATGTTTCTTAATTGATCTAAACATTGTGAAAACATTATTGGCATTATGTTTCTTAAATGATCTAAACATTGTGAAAATATTATTGGCGTTATGTTTCTTAAATGATTGTGAAAATATTATTGGCATTATGTTTCTTAAATGATCTAAACATTGTGAAAACATTATTGGCGTTATGTTTCTTAAATGATTGTGAAAATATTATTGGCATTATGTTTCTTAATTGATCTAAACATTGTGAAAACATTATTGGCATTATGTTTCTTAAATGATCTAAACATTGTGAAAATATTATTGGCATTATGTTTCTTAAATGATCTAAACATTGTGAAAACATTATTGGCGTTATGTTTCTTAAATGATTGTGAAAATATTATTGGCATTATGTTTCTTAAATGATCTAAACATTGTGAAAACATTATTGGCGTTATGTTTCTTAAATGATTGTGAAAATATTATTGGCATTATGTTTCTTAATTGATCTAAACATTATGAAAATATTATTGGCGTTATGTTTCTTAAATGATTGTGAAAATATTATTGGCATTATGTTTCTTAATTGATCTAAACATTGTGAAAATATTATTGGCATTATGTTTCTTAAATGATCTAAACATTATGAAAATATTATTGGCATTATGTTTCTTAATTGATCTAAACATTATGAAAACATTATTGGCATTATGTTTCTTAATTGATCTAAACATTGTGAAAATATTATTGGCATTATGTTTCTTAAATGATCTAAACATTATGAAAATATTATTGGCGTTATGTTTCTTAAATGATTGTGAAAATATTATTGGCATTATGTTTCTTAAATGATCTAAACATTGTGAAAATATTATTGGCATTATGTTTCTTAAATGATCTAAACATTGTGAAAATATTATTGGCATTATGTTTCTTAAATGATCTAAACATTGTGAAAATATTATTGGCATTATGTTTCTTAATTGATCTAAACATTATGAAAACATTATTGGCATTATGTTTCTTAATTGATCTAAACATTGTGAAAACATTATTGGCATTATGTTTCTTAAATGATCTAAACATTGTGAAAACATTATAGGCATTATGTTTCTTAATTGATCTAAACATTATGAAAATATTATTGGCATTATGTTTCTTAATTGATCTAAACATTGTGAAAATATTATTGGCATTATGTTTCTTAAATGATCTAAACATTGTGAAAATATTATTGGCATTATGTTTCTTAATTGATCTAAACATTATGAAAACATTATTGGCATTATGTTTCTTAATTGATCTAAACATTGTAAAAACAATATTGGCGTTATTTGATAGTGAGGTTGAAATCCAGAACTCCCAAACTCTAGAACAGTGTTATGCCATCCATGCTATCCAATTGAATACACCTGATTTTGGATTCTAGTACTCCCAACCAGCATGTAATAATGGAGTACCACAACCAACATGTAAAAATTCAGTACCCGCAACCAGCATGTAATAATTCAGTACCCCCAACCAACATGTAAAAATTCAGTAACCCCAACCAACATGTAATAATTCAGTACCCCCAACCAACATGTAAAAATTCAGTACCCCCAACCAACATGTAAAAATTCAGTAACCCCAACCAACATGTAATAATTCAGTACCCCAACCAACATGTAAAAGTTAAGTACCTTCAACTAAAATATAATAATTCAGTACCCCAACTAACATGTAATAATTATATATCCCAAACTACCTAAGCCACCACATCTTGAGCTGCCATTCCATTCTAGTAAGGTATATTATTGATAATCCAATTCAAAATCAGGAGTCAAGGTGAAATCTTGCATTATGGGATTGTTAAAGTAGACATGCTGAATTACCATATATACTCACTTATAAAACCAGTCCCACTGCAAACTGCACAGACTCAGATCTTCCATAACACAATGTTCCAGCAGATCTGGGTCTTTGCAGTTTGTTAGGAGTAATCAGTAGAACAAATAACATAGACCCTTATCTGCAAGTGTGTTATGCTAAGACTGGTCATGATATTTGTTGTTTGCAATTGGACTCGACTTATAAGAAAGCATATATGGAGCACAAATGTACTTGTCTGGTTTGAACTGCATGATATGAAAAAGTTAATTCTTTATTATTTTGAACAACATGTACTCCTGATATCTCTTGGTACACTCATGACTGTGTGTGTAAAATATGTGAACACAATAGTGTTTACTGTCTAGGTCTTTCGTACAAATACACCTAGCTTTTGTGTGTAAATATGTGAGTACAATGTAGTGTTTACCGTCTAGGTAAATTCAGGTGGTTAAAGTTGTAAATGCTACTGTAAGCACAGTCAAATAAGCAGAATATCATATATAATTGCTTATAAGACAATTACAACTGCAATCCATACAGACCTGTTGCATAATGTACCAGCAGTTCTGGGTCTGTGCAAGTAAGCAGAATATTTTTTCTTTTGTCTAAATCTTGTTTTTCCCCTATTTAATATGACGGATATAATATATAACTTTTACTAACTAGAGTAATAGTTTTTCAAAAATTATTTTGGGGCAAATTTGTTTTTTAACATGTTTATCTTAAGCAATGATTTTTTTTCTCTTCTTCTTCAAAACCTATTATCATGGAAAATATGTCAAGTTTCAAAAGCAAATTATGAATGTAAGAAATAGACAAAATGATTTTCAGAAAGAAATTATATTCCTTGATTCTCAAAATGTATACTATTTAATTATCCTAAACAGTCTTTCCACTACAATACTACATTCTATCTTAATAACCAGCTCTCAATTTATATGCATACATTTTGTGAGTATGTTTGCAATCTGCCAATTTTGTATTCATCCTTTTATCTTGTAACAGTACATTTGATAATAGGCTTTGTAACAGTACATGTGATATTAGGCTTTGTAACAGTACATGTGATAATAGGCTTTGTAACAGTACATGTGATAATAGGCTTTGTAACAGTACATGTGATAATAGGCTTGGCCATTTGTAGGACTGAATAAATTGTGGTCCATTATGTGAACTCTTACCATGGTGCTATTACAATTTTCAGCAGAGTAGGAGGACTCATTTCTTAACTTCAAACAATTTTGTGGATCACCTTCATGACACTAATTGAGAAAATATACATCCCTTGGAATAATTCCATGGCCAACAGGGGTCTACAGCCTACAGGTTAGGAACCACTGATTTTGAGGACTGCAGTATATTAATGATATTCTAGTGGCTGCTTTTCTTTGCTTTTTGAGACGGTTTGTTTGATTAGGGTTTTTTAATGCATTTTTAACAATTTTTCAGTCATATCACTACGATGTCTGCAGTGAGGCAGTTTATAGTGATGTCTAGCACTGGGGCATCATGCCGCAGACATGTAGCATGATGTTCCAGCAAGTCACATTATCCTGACACCAGGCTGACCAGTCCTAACACTCTACCTCAGAGTGTCAAGTGAGGCAGCTGTTAGTACCATTTTTGTAAGTCGTTGGTATGACTCGAATGGGGATCGAACCCATGACCTCTTGCTTCCAAGGCAGATGCTCAAACCACTTGGCCACCGGAGTGGTTCTTTTTTTTGAGACTGTTGTGACCTCTTAGTAAGAATATTATCAAAAGTCATTATCATTTATTTGGACACACAGTTTTAACAGATACATGAACACTAATGACTATCAATACTGTGTATGGTGGTACAATTTGTAGTGTTGTTGTCTGCAGTTGTCTCCCTTGAAATGCAGAGTTTTCATTGATTTTTATATTTTGGGATTGCATAGTAAAAGACGGAATTTCTTAAAAGATAATTGAAATAAGCAGATGGTTGGCAATATCTCAAACTTGTAATAAGTCAAAAAACAAAATAATGACATAAAAGAGTGGAATTAGAAAAGCAAATACATAGTTGTATACCTGTCACCACTGTTTCTACCATGTCCTGAATGATCATGGTACCTGTCCTACACCCTGTATAGCTGCCACCACTGTTTTAAAAATGCTGCTGTCACTACTTCCATTGAGTGGATGAGGGTTTTTACCAAAAGACTTTGTATTATGTCTGCTTTGTTCATAATGAAAATGATGCTAATTATCATTACAGTTAATTTAAAAGTCTTCTCGCTGCTGAAATAAATCAGCTATAGTAGCTATAGTATTCAAGAGTTCAAGGGAAGAAATAGAATTCTCATGATATCCTGAATATTCTTTTCAAACACTGGAGCAGCAGTCCTTTCACGGGACCCAATTTGGCATATTATAACGGACCAGTTATACACAAATCCAAACTGGGGCTGATGGAGCTAGATTTCAGATGTGTCATAAGCAATATAAGTATGTTGAATATGTGTCGGAACATAAAAGAATTGAAAGTCCAATTGATTTGAGCACAAGACCCAAAGAATACACCCCAAACACTCACCATTCAACAATATCAAATCAGCAGCCATCTTGAAAATCTTTTACTTGCTACTCCTGAATGGAAAGTGCTGTAGAATCTTTAAAGTGTAGTTTTCACTAGTCCTACGATGATGGAGACATATTTAGTAGAATTGTCAAACTGTAATCATGAAAACATACTACACTGAGGGAGATGTCATTTAGTGAAATAATGATTATTGTTGTGATTTTAAAACTGTAATCATGAAACCATACTACGATGATAGAGACATATTTAGTAGAAATAATGATTATTGTCACAATTTTCAAACTGTAATCATGAAAACATACACACACACACATACACACACATATTCACACACATACACAAACACACACACACATACATATACACACATACATACACACACACACACACACACACACACACACACACACATATATATATATATATATATATATATATATATATATATATATATATATATATATATATATATATATATATATATATATATGTGTGTTGTTTTGTATAATAAATTGAAATTAAACTGAATTCTTGTACACATGCTGGTATGCTTTGCAGACAGGACGGTAAATGTTATCAAGGCTCCAACCATGAATGGAAGATGGGACTGGTATTCTGGAGAAAACAATATCCAGACCACACAATGTTAAAAAAAAAATATCCTTGCTCTATAAAGGCTATTATTGATATGGCATTTGTTGAACATTTTCTTATCTTGAGAGGTGAGCGGAAAAAAATGCCCTGGCTTGAGTGCAGAAAAAAATAATCACAGGTTCTCCATTCCACCCCTCAAATTAAATGGCCTGTCTCTAACTACGATTCCACTTAAGCTTACAACAGAGGATACAGTTATACCCGACTTGAATTACTTAGGTACAATGTTTTGTAAGATCACCTGTCATGTAAACTACGCACTTTTTTTAATCAATGGTTGAGCAATGCTATATATAATGTGTCAACTTCCGAGAAACCACCTGTCTTGAGGAATCACTTTTTTATACTCGAGAGTTCGTTTTCAAGACTGGCTACTAACCGTTTCAAAGTGTAATAAACAGCAAAACAGAAAATTCCCCCTGATGCCACTTTCACAGGTCCATATCATTTGTGTAGTTAATTATGATGATTTACAAATGTTAGTTCATTTATTATGGGAGACCTGTCATGGATAATGAGACATTTGCTTTAATCCAGTCGCCTTTTAACTGTTCGTGCCTATAAGCTAGCCCAGGTAAGTTGACCTGCATAAGGGCCGGTTAGTTTCATTTTTGAGACAACCCCTCTTTTCAATAGAGCGAAGCCAGTCTGTTTAGTTTAACCTAGTATACACTCCCGCAAGTACGAAGCTGTTATCAAACAACTGTTGGCTAGTGTCTTTCAAACACTCTGGATTTCATATTTTCGGGATTTTAAAAAGTAACACTGTTTTAGAACCGATGAAAGTTTGTGAATAATTCGTTGTGCTTATTCTGGATTAGGATTTTACTGAGAGATCGCGTGCCACTACTGAATGCTAACTCGGTGAGGTAAAATTCTGATCAGAGAACAACAACCCACCCCCTCTACGTTCAGGTAAGAATATTGAAGGTGAGAATTTCCATTTGAGCTTTCTCCCATGTGAACTATCTTTGTATTTTCACACGGGTCATGCATGGCAAGTTTAATTCAAAGGGATGATCTTTTGTTACATTTGTGTCTTTAGATGAAACGAGAAAACTTATTTTTCCTGTTATGTTTCTTTTTACGCAACAGTATTTACTTTTTTTTAAGGTCGCATGATTGGAATGTGATGGGAATTTCAGATTGGTAGACAAGGATTGAATACAAGGAGGCATTATAAAATGTGCAATTTTCGTAAGATACTTTGTACAAAATGATTCATGTCGGTACTGTGTATACATTGGATAATTGGATTTGTCGTTCAAGGAATACGTTCTGCTATTGCTGACAAGTGACAGGTAACATGTATGTAAACTATGCCAAGCTGTATTTAGTTTTATGTAAATTCTATACAGTCTAACCCTTCCCCCCCCACTACGGGGACACATAAAAAGTAGCACATGTGTACATATTTGATCAAAATAAATTGTGTTCAGGAATATATATCTTTCAAAGTGACCTTTTTTTGTATAGATATTATATAAACAAGGCAATATTCCATACAACACAATGAGCTGGATTTTTTTTTTTAGATCAGGTATATTCTCTCTCTCTCTCTCTCTCTCTCTCTCTCTCTCTCTCTCTGTTTACTCAACCATTAATGTGCATGTTTTTTGATAGTTTTGATAATAAATGCGTTTTTCCTCAAAATACATGATACTTAGCGTTTTGGGAGCAAATACAATGTTCGCCCTTATCACACACACACACACACGCACACACAGTGGCATAGCGATGGGGGGGGGGAAGGAGGGCGGCAGGTGGGGCATTCGCCCCGGGCGCCGGTGGCTAGGGGGCGCCAAATCGGTCCAAAGTATCAACAATGGAGTGAAGGCCAGGAAAATAAATCTTTTGTAAAACGCTACTTGTAATGTACTATGTGCAATCTCCAGATGACATAATTAACATAATTAATTTTTTGAATATTATTTTTTCTAAATAGGCTAATATTGTTTTATAGGGAATTTAGCCTAGGCTATACTTTTTTTCTAGCAATTAAATTGTAATAGTTTAATAATTATATTATGACTGATAATGATTATGTTTCGTTTTGGAAACAATGTACATAACTGCACAACAGGGGCAGCCGGGGGCGCAAATTTGGGTGTTTTGCCCTGGGTGCCAAATATCCTCGCATACGCCACTGAAAACACATACACACACACACACACACACACACAACATCTTTACATTTTATCTTTTATATTGTAGTACTTCATTTATGTGCAATTAATGTTTTAATTAGAACTTTACTTAATCAGTACATTATTGATTATTATAGCCCTTTTTGTGCTGTTGTGCTTTAAAGATTAACACATACTTCCTTTGGATAAAAATGTAAGTCTGTAATCTGATGACCCACACGATATGTGAAATAAGTAAATAACTTTAAAATAATTAAACTATTCAGCCAGATATCAGTTTTAATCTAAAGTCAGATGGTTTTGATGGAAAGCTAGTTAAACTTGATATTTTTGTTTCTGTTTGCTTGATATTATAATTGTTCATTTGGCTGTTTCTAGCGTGTCCCCAAAATCACATTCCCATCAAGGAATCTGTTAATTAGTTTAATTAATTACTGCACAGGTAACAGTTTCGGTTTTATGACAAAAATATTAATTATCTTTAGCTTAAACAAAATCGAGCTAAAAAGAAAATTCAAGGTTCACCATCCATAAATTAAAATGCCGTCGCTTAGTAATTGTAAATACTTTGTATATAACAGCAATTATAAGTACTGTTGAACCTGCCACAGTTTGAAATTAACAGTAATCAAGCCAGAGGCTACTAAATTTTCTGTTGGACCAATTCTTTTTTCATAGTTTCATAAATTTTATGTTGGACTAGCATTTTTTAGTTTAGTAAATTTAATGTTGGTCTAATTGTTTTCATATGTCAATAAATTTCTGTTGGACTAGTGGTTTCTATTAGTTTAGTAAGATTCCTATTGGACTAGTGGTTTCTATAGTTTAGTAGGATTCCTGGTTGACTAGTGGTTTTCATAGTTTTTAGATGTCTGAAGGAGAGTCAAGTTTCAGCTGTTATGTATATGAGAAGGTTCAACTTTAAATTTCTGTCTACTAGTCTTACTTGCTATCCTAAACAGTCTGTTAAATTATAGGCCTGCCTGCCATAGCAGCTGTCACCACTGTAGAGTAAACTTCCCATAAAAAAAGATTTATTAACCAGTTTTTCTTGGTTTGCATATCCAGTGGTATATTCTTCAAGGTTAAAGCGCATATCAACTGCATACTGATATATCAGTGTCCTCTGCGCACACACACACACACACACACACACACACACGTGTAGCTTACTACTGTGGAGGGGCCCCTTATTGCTGAGTGGTCTAAAGCGTTCACTGCCATCTCACTTCTGTTTGCCTTGGCTAGGCTAATGTCGGTATCTGAGAAAGATGCCATTTGCTTCCAGTGGGTTGGTGGTTTGTACTGTGCTTTCCTGTAGAGTAAACTTCCCATAAAAAAAGATTTATTAACCAGTTTTTCTTGGTTTGCATATCCAGTGGTATATTCTTCAAGGTTAAAGCGCATATCAACTGCATACTGATATATCAGTGTCCTCTGCACACACGCACACACACACACACACACACACACACACACACACACACACACGTGTAGCTTACTACTGTGGAGGGGCCCCTTATTGCTGAGTGGTCTAAAGCGTTCACTGCCATCTCACTTCTGTTTACCTTGGCTAGGCTAATGTCGGTATCTGAGAAAGATGCCATTTGCTTCCAGTGGGTTGGTGGTTCGTACTGTGCTTTCCTGGGTTCCTTCTCCACCAGTTATAATGGCCACCATCCAACGTTCTCTCAAAGCTGCAGCTGCTCATACATCCCTGCACAGCTAAATAGTGAATCCAACATTAAAATTTGCACGTCGCCGTAATGCTTGCACAAAGCAGCGAACATTGCGGGCACATCTACCATTTGCTTAGAGGGAACGTTGCCACCATCTATAGCCTATCCTATGCTTTGAAAAGTTATTAAACTCCAAAACAACCACAACTCTCTTGTCGAAATTGTTTTCTTTTCCCAGAATGCATTTTAAAACATATTGGTGACATCTGTTGTTAAGATGGAGCTGATTCCAAACTAATATAACCTACGTCTGTTGCTGTACCATAAAAGTCAAAATCCTCTTGCAAGGCATGCTGGGATGCATTTGGAAATAGACAGTTTTTATGTGAATTGTGAGAAAAAGATGTTTGTTGAAGGCGAATTATGTAAAACATGGTAGTTATAAATTATTAATCTACACTGAGGTGCTCAACTATGTAAAATATTTAGAAAATATGTGTGACATCCACACTTATATCTTGCTAACAGTTTCACATCTGGTGCTGGTTTAAACTGAATAATATACAAAGATAAGTGACACAGCCTGTGCTGATTCAGAAATCCATCCCAGTAAAGTGATAAGTACAAGTTCCAGATGTGCTTACATTTGCACTGAAAAACTGCCACAGTATATTCACTCCCTTACATCTGCAAACAATAATGTATTAACAATGTATATGTATGTAAAGAGAGCACATCTACAGGTTTACATGTAAATACCAAAACCAAAAGGAAGTAACAATTAAATATTTAACTTTTGTATTTCATCTGTCCAATCATTCTTTCATGAATGGAATGCGCAGTTTGAAAAGTTTTAATTTCCTTGCTCTGTTGGTTATTACAAGGACACCTGATTGGATCAATTTGTCTCTAATCCTGACAAGCTTCTTAGAAAAATAAACACTACTCCATGTAGAGCATTGTTCCCTCTAAGTGAATGGTAGATGTTAAGTGAATGATAATATGTGTGTTGCATTGTGCAAGCAATATGGTGATGTGCAAACTTTAATGTTGGATTAACAAGTCAGCTGTGTGTGGATGTCCGAGTGGCTGCGCATGTACAGCTTAGAGGGAATGTTGATGTACAGGAATAAAATTTGGCTTGCATATTTTTTGTACAATATGCAGATTATATATTTAACATTTTCTAAATGTTTTTCTGTGTCTTTTTAAAATCCATAGTTTCAAGCTTGTTAGCACGATTGAGTAGAAACACTTGAGGTAAACAAGTTAAATTTCCTAAACATAATAGTATTCATATGGCTAGATTATATTTTCAAATTACCCAGGCATACCAAAGATTTCATTTTAAATAACAGTATTTGCAGCTCCCATGCTTGGCATTCAGCATAAAGAGGTTAGCGTTGGGACTGGTCAGTTTGCTGTCAGGATGATGTGACTGGGTGGGACATGATACTACATGTCTGCAGCATGATACCCCAGTTTTAAACATGCTTTGTTTATTATGCGAGTCCACATTCCTTTCAATGGTTAATAACTTTGTTTATTATGTTGATTGAATATTCACCAGCATCATGGACATGGCATGGTATAATGTATTCGTGCAGAACTCATGGACATGTATTAAAACAATTCTCTACTTATTAAGTAAATTAATGTAATAGCATGTCATTTCCCTAAGTGTTACTAACTGCCCACCATATTTCACCATCTCTAAGCTGGTATTACAGGACAGTAACTAAAAAGAGCAAAAAAAAACGGTTGCTTCATGATATCCTCTATACAGCACTTCTGGGAAGTAACTTCAAACTGCTCAACTTCTATTTACCATTTAGTAGATTGCACAGTATAAATATATGAGTATTATTATATGAAAGGTTTGGATGGCCATGTTTTAAGTTTAAACTTGATTTCATTTGATTTGTAGTCACAAGTAAAACTTTGGTTTTTTAACTAGAGCACTTTGGAGAACACATTTTTAGTTTGAGTTAGGAATCATTTGCATCAGACAAGGTTATATCATCTTCCTCAAGGTCATGTGTCTCTTAAGATTTTCCTATCATTTGTCACTTGTCCCTTAAGATTTTCCTATCATTTGCCTCAAGGTCACTAGTTCCTTAAGATTTTCCTATCATTTGCCTCAAGGTCACTAGACCCTTAAGATTTTCCCATCGTCTGCCTCAAGGTCAGTAGTCCCTACAGCATTTGCTATATGTGGAGACATTTAATTGAAAAATATCAGGAATAGATATGAACTTCAAATTGATCCTTGTGGCACTCTGCAACTTTTTTTTAATATCAGTTAAGTGATATCTGCTGAGGTTTGTAGTTGACCTGATTTATCAGATAATAAAATCACTCCTGTGTTTTACAAAATAGTGGTAAATATTTACTAAAGAGGTCTTTGATAATAAACCCACAGGTTAAAATTCTGTCCAGATTAACTTCATGGTTGTCATGGTATATCGCTTTGCAAATGTCTTAACTAAAGATCCTGTTAGTTTGTTGTGAGCTACATGCACTTTTTTTTGACAGTATAATACATGTTTACACCATGTTTTGGTATCTTACATTGTAAATGTTTTCTGTCAAATCTACATGGTTTTGGAAATCTCTTGTTCTGCCAACACACAGGTGGCTGGCTGAGTGGTCTAATTTGCAGCCATTACAGATCACTCACATATGTCACTTCTGTCATTGTGTGTGACCAATGTATGTTAGTAGAAAAAAAAGCTTGCTGGTAGCTTCCCATGGACTTTTGATTCTTCCTGGTTCTTCCAGACTGAATAAAATGGCTGCTACTTAAAGCCTGTTTTCTGATGAAGGTGATAAACCTCACAAAAGTTTCAAAACTGAACCAATTGTCCTGCCACCCGTTATGTGAGGATTTACACCTTAATCTAGTTGGTGTTAGATAATAGGTCTGTGACAGTTAAGATACATCTTTATAATAACTGAAGCTCAATGTTGACTTACCTGACATAGAATTGTACTTGCATGTTTATTATAACCAACCGACTTTGTTGACATAGAACTGTTATTACTCTGGGTCTGTTTCATATATATTCATGCAAATTAAAAGGTAATCATGTGATGATACACACAGTAATATGTAATGATACACACAAAATATGACAGTATTATACACACAAAGTATGATGTGATGATACATACAAAGTATGATGTGATGATACATACAAAGTATGATGTGATGATACATACAAAATATGAAGGGATGATACATACAATCTAAAATGTAATGTTACATACAAAGTGTGATGTTATGATGCACACAAAGTATGATGCGATGATACATACAAAGTATAATGTGATGATACATACAGCCTATGATGTAATGATATATACAACCTATAATGTAATGATACATACAAAGTGTGATGTTATGATGCACAACACAAAATATGATGTGATGATACATACAAAGTATTATGTGATGATACACACAAAGTATTATGTGATGGTACATGCAAAGTGTGATGTTATGATGCACACAAAGTATGATGTGATGATGCACACAAAGTATGATGTGATGATAAATACAAAGTATGATGTGATGATACATACAAAATATGATGTGATGATACACACAAAATATGATGTGATGATACATACAACCTATGATGTAATGATACATACAAAGTGTGATGTTATGATGCACACAAAATATGATGGGATGATACACACAAAGTATGATGTGATGATACACACAAAATATGATGGGATGATACATACAACCTATAATGTAATGATACATACAAAGTGTGATGTTATGATGCACACAAAGTATGATGTGATGATACATACAAAGTGTGATGTTATGATGCACACAAAGTATGATGTGATGATACATACAAAGTATGATGTGATGATACATACAAAGTATGATGTGATGATACACACAAAATATGATAGGATGATACATACAAAATATGATGTAATGATACATACAAAGTACGATGGGATGATACACACAAAATATGGGACGATACATACAACCTATGATGTAATGATACATACAAAGTCTGATGTCATGATACATACAAAATATGATGTGATAATACACTCAAAGTATGATGGGATGATACATACAAAGTATGATGTTATGATACACACAAAATATGATGGGATGATACATACAAAGTGTGATGTTATGATACACACAAAATATGATGGGATGATACATACAAAGTGTGATGTTATGATGCACACAAAGTATGGGATATACATAAAAAGTATGATGCAATGATACACACAAGTATGGATGATCAATCTAAAAGTATAATCTATGGATGCAAAATTTTACTGGTTGAATAATAATAGCTATAATAATGCAGATTGTACAGTTAATTACCTGTAATTATTACATAAGGTGATGCATTATTTAAATTGGAAATGACTGTACACATAATTACATAGGCAATTATGAGAAGTCATTCAAGATACATACATAGGCAATTATGAGAAGTCATTCAAGATACGTACATAGACAATTATGAGAAGTCATTCAAGATACATACATAGGCAGTTATGAGAAGTCATTCAAGATATGTACATAGGCAATTATGAGAAGTCATTCAAGATACATACATAGGCAGTTATGAGAATTCATTCAAGATATGTACATAGGCAATTATGAGAAGTCATTCAAGATACATACATAGGCAGTTACGAGAAGTCATTCAAGATACATACATAGGCAGTTATGAGAAGTCATTCAAGATATGTACATAGGCAATTATGAGAAGTCATTCAAGTTATGTACATAGTCAGTTATGAGAATTCATTAAATATACCATACATAGGTAGTTATGAGAAGTCATTCAAGACACCGTACATATTCACTTATAAGGCAAAGTCCAGCTGGAGATAGCAAGACTCAGTTCTGATGTCATATAAAGCACTGGTATATTTTGGTCTGTGTTGTTTTTGTGTGGATTAGTCAGTAGAACATACAGCATACATTCAGATCTGATGGTGCATTATGACAGCAAATCAGGGTTTATGCATTTGGACTCGACATATAAGTGAGTGAGGATGGTAATAGGCATTCCACACATTTAGGAAGCAGTTGTGTATAAAGTTGTGCTGAGATTATATTAAATCATGGTGAGCGTTCTTGGTGTTCAATCAAGGTAATTGATTTAAACTGTATGCACATTTAATTGACAATAACTATTGGTGCCAGTGACAGTAGGGAGTCACACTTTTTCATTTATTTAAATTTTCATTTATTTAAATGGTAATATGAAACACAGTAGCAATTTATGGGTTTATAAGGAGGGGTGGGGGCTGCAAATTCAACCCACATCATTTTACAGCGATATAAAGAGGGGTGAGATCTGGTGCAAATACAGCCACATTCTATTCCCCCCCCCCCCCACCGACAAAATCACCATCCATCTTGCTAAATAGAGATTTTCTATTTCTATCCTGGCTGTCATCAGGAGTGCACAAACCCCAATGCTCCCATATCCTTGGATCCGGCCAGCTTAGTTCACACCTTCACTGTTAAAAGTCCTGGTACAGGAACTGTTTTAGGGCATGTCCATCCATATTTCAAATTAAAGTCAATAGTCACAGTTAGTAAGAATAGGAACAATGTTGACGTTTTTTTTCTTGAACCAGTGATGTACATACATCAGATATAGGAACTGTTAAAAATAACTTTATTAAATATCATTCATCAATCTTAATGCAATAGTTATATCAATACACAAAATTTGAGCTTCCTTCTAAGGGAGGTAATAACGGTACCATTGTTTCCGTATGTACGTTCCAAACTGTTAACAGGATTTAGTAACTCGGGGCTTGACTTTTGTTTGGCAGTTTTCAGTCTCCGACTTTGGGATAAATTGTATGACATGTTGGGGATGTGCAGATCAATGAATACATGTATATTTTGATGCAGACATTTTCATTATGGGATGGTCATATATTTGGAATAACATAGTATATCAGGAAATTCATCATATCACTTAGTCTTGGGTCAAAAGTGTTTTCTGCACAATCAACCAGAGTTGAAGCATTTTTCTTAAGACTAGATTTTTTTAAAAAAATAATACAAACTCTGTTCTTTACTATAGTTATCTCAGAACTTGATGCTGCAAAGACATGACTAATTTTTGTTGGTATCTTTGTAGTCCTATGAGAAAGTTGCACCGATGTAACAGGCAACATTGATGAAGTCTTGATATTTATGAATATCATATGCTCTCCTTTGGAATACAAATGTTATGCTAATGTCTGGGCTCTGCGCTGGCCACATGTTTGAAATGCTTTTGTTCTGATTCATCAGCGTTGTGTCTGTAGAGGTGTGTGGTGCTTTATTGTCCCAAAATATTTATCATCCTAGCTGAATTACCTTGGTGACAAGATAACATCTACATAAATATTTGAATTTTATGTTGTACTTCACAGGACCAAAACTACCAGTGCCATTGTAAAAAAATTATAACGTCTTTACAAGTTATCATTTGTCTTGTTTATGAAATTTACAGTACCCAGATTAGACTATCTTCTTAAAGGAAATGTACAAATCATTTTTGATTTTTTGAAATTAACCTTTAAATAACACTTAAAAGCCACTATTGTGCTGAAGTGCCATGCAACATACAAATTGAGACACATTCTCAGATCATTATGTCAAATAACACTAATATAATTCTGTTACATTCGGCAATTATTGACCTGCATAAGTTCTTCCTAGATAAAAGCACTATCGCTTATTACTATCTACTCAATTTATTACTTTTTCTGCCCATTGTTGTTTGCAAATAACCTGTCAACAAGAAAATGACATAATTATACTTAATTTTTTGGCAAAGGTTAAAAGGGGACTTCTTTCAAAATAATCTCATGCAAAGCATTCCAGTTATTTTCATTCCCATCAAGTTTTATTACCTGTAGAAAGTGTGCATAGCTTTAGAGCATTCGTATTTGAAGCCATTTTATGGAAATACTTTAGACTGCACTATTGCCTCAAACCCGATTGTAACCAGAAGAGCAAATGTGAATGAAGTATTTGTACAAGAGTTGCATGACCAGTCTTGGACATTGAGCCAATTAATTATACTGTTATAGGATAGTATTTGAAGTTCTTGGCTGTAGGGGAGGTAATTTAGACACCTACTCCTTGCCTACCAGCCAAATTAATGCTGCAATATATCACTATTGAACATTTATGGCCATTCAATACCTTTGAAGTTTGATTGCTGATAGCCTAATTAAGAAAGATTGATGGGAAGGTGTTTTTCTAAATTTGAAAGACTTCTTTGGGTCAACAGGTTTTTCAACTGGCTAGACTGGTTACAAGACCAGACATTTGAAGGTGGATAGATGAAAAAGTGGTTGTACTTAATTGGCAAGGCAAGTTTAGTATAGTTAAAGTATATGACTGGTTTGCCTTACAAGTAATTCCGAAATAAAGTGTCCCATTTAGGATGTGTGATTGGGAGGGGGACTAAAGTGTCCCATTTGGGATGTGTGGTTGGGATTCATGCTGATTTCTCAAAGTCATGGATCATAATTTTGTACTTTTTTGGTCTTCATTAAATTCCATTTATTCTTAGAAAATATGGCCATTTTTTAAATGAATGTTTACACTTGCTAGATTAAAAAAAAGGATTTTTGGTATAAATTGTTCATTGTTGTAAGGTGTCCATTGTAAGGAATTATGACCACAATAAATTTTCATGGTCTTTGCAAATTTGTGTTGAAGTGGTGGCTCTTTTTGGGGTATGGTTAGGTGTAAATGGAAAATTGTATTTGAGTAAACTACAGTGATCTAACTTTTAACTTAATAATAATAATAATAATAATAATAATAATAATAAAGACTTTATTTAGAGAAGGTAACTCAATTAGTTACAGAACTAATCTACCTTGAGGCCTTCTATCTGTTATGTACAATATATACAATACATATAACATGATGTGAAGAGTCTGGCTCAATGCTAAATAATTAAGGAATTTTAAATTTCAAAGTATCAAGCCTGGAACACATGCACAGGCATCTGTAAAAACATAAACATATAAGAAACGTAAAATATAATTCTGTGTTGAAAATGATAAAAAAAAAAAAAAAAAAAAAAAAAAGCAGGCAGTTTGTTTTTTTTTTGGTACTAGCACTGTTCAATTTTCTAAAGATTTCATCCATTTAAGACATTGATTATGAAATGAAGAAATGCTAGGAGCCTGCCTTATGTTGCTGGGAATGTTGTTCCATACTACTGGACCAGTATATTGAAAACTTTTTTTAAACAATTCCTTCTTTGGCCTTGGTATAATGTAATTTTTTCTTCTTATGGACCTTAAATTTGGAGTACCATCAGCATCTCTTTGGTGAAAGATATTGCTTAGATAGACAGGAATAGATTTTCTGGATACTTTATACATCAATTTGGCTTTTCTAAGAAATATTCTTTCATGTATTGTTAAAATCTTTATATTATTCATTGCATCCTGAATATTGTCTATACATTGATCTAGAATTAAATGGCAAGCCCTCTTTTGGAGCCTTATAAGTGTTGTTATGTTTGAATTAGAGGTATTACCCCAAATTATGTTACAGTAGTCCAGATATGGCTGAATATAACTTTTATAAAAGATGACCCTATACTGAAGAGGCCCTTCACAAAGCTAAATTTTGGCCTCAAATGTTTAAAATGATATAGTATTGAGCTAGCTTGGCCTTAAAACAGCATCATGTAAAAAAATAAAATATTTTTCAAAATAAAAAAAGAAGAAAGAAAACCTTTTAAATTGAATATAAATTGATTCATATACAGTTTGATGCACCGTCTATACTTGCTTATGAGTCTAACTGATAATGATAACTGATAATGATAACTGATAATGACACAGATCCAGATATGCCATCCCATAATGTGTTATCAGATCTGGGTCTGTACAGTTTGTTAGAAGTAATCAATAGAACAGACAAGATAAACCCTAATCTGCAGGTGCAGTGTGTTATGGCAGACCATGATCTTTGTTGGTGAGTTTGACTGACTTATAAGTGAGTATTTACAGTACCTTGTTTCAGATTAGTGTGATGAAATGATCACATTTGTATCTTTAGTTCTATGTTTATATGTCCCACTCCAACTCCCACCCCCAGACGTACCACCAACACTTGACCCCCGGGTCATTCGTTATATAACATATCAGAGGATTGGGATGTATGCAGTTTAGTATACTGTATATGCTCAATTATTAGTAGATTCCAGGTGTATACAATGGACCCTGATCTGCCATCACATAATGGCAGATCAGGGTCACAAACCACAAACTGCCATCACAAACTCATTGCGCCAGGTCTGCCAGTGCATTTTACATTGGCATGTATGGTAGTTACAGTTTGAACTACGTAGACCCCGATTTGCAACATCACATTGTGTTACCATGATTATTGCTTCAGATTTGCATTGATAATCTAGAAGTTATTTATATAGAATTGAGGGGTGGGGGACCAAATAATTGACAATTCAAATTTGGAATTAAATATAGTTGAGGAAACTGGCACTTTCTGAAAGAATGCAGCATTGATGTTGATAGTAATGCTCTGAAATGTTCTTTTTCAAAATTTACTAAACAGGAAAGTAAATGGGACAGATTGAAAATCACACAATTTTAAGTTGATTTTCTTATGATCTGGAGAGAGAAAGATCTGAGGATTCTTGCAGAGCAGAAGGGAATGGCATTTTATGGGAGAGGGAGGGAAGTGTTTTATGTCTTCTGGATTACTGCAGCCTGATCCAGGGGGCCCTGAGTGGCCGAGTGGTCTAAAGCGCTTTCCATTACGGATCACTGCCATCTCACCTCTGTCTGCGTGGGTTCAAGTCTCAGATTCGGCTAATGTAGTTATGTGAGAAAGCTTGCCAGTAGATTCTCATGGGTCGGTGGTTCTTTCTGAAGGTTTTCCTGGGTTTTCCTCCACCAATAATACTGGCCGCCATGTATAGCCTATTGTGTGATAAAAAATAGCGTTAAACTCTACTACAACAACAAAAGCAGCCTGAAACCCTGAACCCTAATGTCTTGGAAGATAGGGGATTCTCTTATCTCTGGATTCACATGGCACTTACAGGATACAGGATTCACATGACACTTGGATTCACATGGCACTTACAGGATACACATGACACTTGGATTCACATGGCACTTACAGAATTGAAAATAGCATACATAAACACAGTCCATTTGATTTGCATATTGTTTGTATTATGTATTGTAGGCTGTGTATCGAAAATCATATCTATATCAGCAACCAATGTATTTGATCTAGAAAACATTTTTGTTGAAATTATAATTATTTTTTTTCATTTTTTTCAGGTTATGACATCTTGTGTACCACAACTAAATCAGGATTTGGTAAGTGCATTGGACATAACATTAATTGTCACTATGTATTACAAGAGCTTGAATGTTAATGTTTTATCTGCAGCATGGAATACAGATTTGCAAATGTTTCATAAATTATCAAGAGATTTTATGCTTGTGTAATCTTAGGTAATATATTTTACTTGCTCAAAAGAAAACAGAACATGATTGCATTTTAACTGCCCGAAAATTAACAAAACATGATTGCATTTTATTTGCCCCAAAAGTAACCAAACATGATTGCATTTTATTTCCCCCAAAAATAACAAAACATGATTGCATTTTACTTGCACTAGAAGTAACAAAGATTACAAGAAAACTTGATTTTGTTTTATTTGCCCCAAAAGTATTAAAACATAATTGCATTTTTCTTGCCCAAAAGTAACAAAATATATTTGCACCAAAGATTATAGAACATGATTTTACTTGGCCCTAAGGTAACAAAAACATGATTATATTTTACTTGCCGCAAAAGCCCCCATGATTGCATTTAACTTGGTTAAAAAGATGTAGATTGCATTTTACTTTCCCCAAATATAACAAAGCTTGACTGTATTTTGTTATACCTAGGATCATGCTTGCCTTACATGAGGTTTACTAGCATTTATAGTCATTAATGTACAGGTGTAAATCAGACTGTATGTAAATGCATAAATTAAATATACACCTATGAAATAACTTGTGGACTAAAATGATTAAGTAGAGTGATAACTGATAAATGTCAGAACATATGTGTGTTACAATAGTTGAAGGGAACAGTAAAGCAGACCTGAGTGTATTTCTTTTCTGGAAGAAAAAGTTGGAAATTGTGGCAAAGACTTCTGAATAAATTACCATGATATATATAGACTTACACTTCAACCAGATCACTGCTGAAGGAAAACAGATCCTTAGAATAATCTCTTTCTTTGCCAAAAAGTAGACTGGTTATTTATCTTTTTCACAATCTATCTGGATCCATTTACAATGATGGGAGATACAGTATGTGCTCTTAGGACCCGGAATCCATTCTTTTGTACAAATAATGGGGGTCAAAGGTTATCTGTCAGTAAATCATGCCAATTGAAGCACTAGGGTGGTACTGTGTCATCCTGTTTACTACAGAATCTGTTCCTTTTGACCTGCTTTGTGGCAGGAATAAAAAAAAGACAAAGCAGCAAGTTGTCAGTGACAAGTGGAGTTGAAATTGAAAAACTTCATTATCCACTTGTATAGGAAGTTCTTTTCCTCCCCTATTTGAGAGTATTTTAATGTTTATTCAGAATCTAATATTTGTTTCTGTTTGTGAAGTCTGGAGAATTTTCACCACACCTTTATCTACCATCCACAAATATGCAGTACACATACATTGCAATTATCAGATGCATTGCACATCCAATCAGAATAAAATCAGATTTCCACTGTCCTGCATGAATATCTGACAGTGACCACTTTGGGGTCATGTGCTTTTGACTTTGAATTAACCAATGGAAATGCAGCTTTCTTTCTGCACACATTGATGCTCCTCAGTCTCCCAAACACTATGATATAATATTTCATCTGATTGGCTGTAAAATTAGTGGTTATTGTAACAACATAGGTCACCAAAACTTGACCCTGTCTACAGAGCATGGCTCCTTGGCTGTGGCAGTCAGACCTTCACATTATACAGTGGAGATAAAATTTGAATAAAATTGTATCAACATCAATAAGTATGTGCGTGTGATTCGGATTTTTAACATAGCTTTAACAATTTTTCAGTCATATCGCTATGATGTCTGCAGTGTGGAGTTATGTCTAGCACTGGGGCATCATGCTGCAGACATGTAGCATGATGTAACACCCAGTCACATTATCATGACATCATGCAGGCCCGCACCTAGGGGGGGGGGGGGGCAACCATGGCACTTGTCATGGGCCCGAGCTACATAGGCACATATACGCACATATTTGAAACACGAAAGGGGCCCAAACTCTGTCAGCTGCCTGGGGCCCAGAATTTCCTAGGTGCGGGCCTGCATCATGCCAACCAGTCGTAACACTAACCTCTTTATGCTAAGCACCTAGAGCGACAGCTTGATTTTAACAAGTCTTTAGTATGGCTTGGCCAGGGTTCACATCAATAAGTAAAATTGGCTGGTAATTGATGACCATAAAGTGTTCTATTACATGTTTTGTTTTGTTTCTTCCTCTTTGTTGTTACTTATCTCGATAGAAACACTAAGTTGGAAAACAAATTTTGTAATCTAAACCATAATACACAAAAATCAACTGGATATTATGGATCTTTACCATATATTTGGAGTTTGGAACATGTTGGGTAGATATGCTACTAATGTCACTGACGGCTAGGTTGTGCCTAAAGTTTCCAAACTTTAAATTTTGTGTTAGTACACCTTGTATGGATCTGCTCACAGTGCAATATTAAAAAAAAACTGTTTTAGGGTAAGACTTGTTTTTCTTATTTTACTCGTTAAATTGCATACATATTGTAATCAGGTGACCCAATGGATTCTGTCTGTGACTTTTGTGGAAATGATTCCTACGACCTGCACCATTTGAATGATAGATAGTGGCATTGAGAGTTTTGAGTTGGATCCAAGAATTATGTGATTTGTTTAGAATTTCCAGGTATACAGCTTTGCCAAAAGTTTGATGATTTTGAGAAATTAATGCCTTTAAAATGAAAATTACAGACTTACTGTAATTTATTTTTTAAAAATACATATGCCTGAGAAAGGTTATATTTTTTGTTCGTCTAAATTTTTTAACTTTTACTTATGCACTGTTTACGGAACAGGAACTATGCATCTAATGTTGTAAAATGTAAGATCTGTTAAGTACCAATTACCTGTTGATAATTGCATTGTGCCCATATCTTTCCAATCTGAATTTCCTTAACTACATCACTATTAGTATTGCACAGTGAAATAAATGCTTATAATACTTTTCAGTGTCAGGTTACAATCAACTTAATCTGACATCAATGTAATACGTGATCGATCATTTTAAAGCGGTTAAGTGTCATAAAACTTTTCTTAAATAAAGCTACAATTTAAAAAAAAAGCCTCGTAGTCTGACTCTGGCTTCATAATTTTTGAAGGAAAAAAAATGGATAAACCTGGCATTATTAATCATAGTCTTTTCCTCTATTTCTTCTGACCTTGTCATTCTTTTACCAGTTGAATACTATTATGCTTTTTTACCAGTTGAATACTGTTACTTTGTTTTTGTTCTGACACAAACCAATTCAGCATAGTATTTGTGGTCCAAACCTTTTCTTTGTGAAAACAAGTTTTTCCAAATGCAGAATTTTTTCTGCCACATCAGTAATTTGTCTTCAGAATGTAAAATTAGTGACATGCTTGTCCTGTGATGTAAATGTTTCTCATTGATTCTACGCATTGTCATCTACCTAATTGTCAAAAAAATAATGATGCACAAGTTGCTATGTTATTGTGTTTAATCAGTTAAAGAAAAAGTATTGCCATATACATACAGCTTGCATTTATTGAGATTTTTTATGGGAAGAAAAGGTTTAGTGATACATTGCCAATTTTGCCATTTCAGTACACACATCAATATACAGTTCAATACTAAATGCTGAGAACCGATTCAAAATGATGCATGCCTTGTACAGTTACTTTTAATATTTAATTAGAATCAATAAATATTTATCCTTGGCTCAATATTACGTATGTGTATCGATATGTATTGTAGTTTGTGTATTGAAATGCATCTATATATACATGGAATGCACATATCTTTTCACCACCAGATAATACTCCTAACTGTTCAAATCTGGCATCTCTTGAATGCTTTTTGCATGCATAGATACATTTTGCAATATAGCTTCGGAGGGACACGGTTCTTGGAGTAATGTCTTTACCCAACAGTGAGGTTGGTTTGTCAGATTGTAATGCACCTGACATTGTCAGGCAAATGAGTAAAGTATAGCATTGTCAGACAAACGAGTATAGTATAGCATTGTCAGGCAAATGAGTATAGTATAGCATTGTCAGGCAAATGAGTATAGTATAGCATTCAGGCAAATGAGTATAGTATAGCATTGTCAGGCAATGAGTATAGTATAGTATTGTCAGGCAAATGAGTATAGTATAACATTGTCGGGCAATGAGTATTGTATAGCATTGACAGGCAAATGAGTATAGTATAGCATTGTCAGGCAAATGAGTACAGTATATAGACTCCTACACAAGTAATGTAGGCAAAATGTTTACCCACATAAATTAAAAGAAATCCCCATAGCTATATAAACTAAAATAAATGTCACCAAAATTTAAAACTTTTCTCTTTGGAGAAAATTGCTAAATGTTAGATCCACAAAAATCCTTAATGTCTGTGTTCACATTCCACACAATCTACAACTTGTTAATGTACAACAATGTCAGAACCCAAATGAAAGGTTTTGTATTTCACTTCATTGCACATGGATGACCTCATAAAACATCCATGTTTGCTCAAAATTACAGAATATTTTGTTAAATCTCAGTCTGTTATCTTGAAAGGTTACCACAAAAAGCTATTAAGAACTGGTTTTTCATCACTGTTCATTCCCGAAATAAACTGACTGGTGGTAAATCAAGCTATATGTGAATCAGCATAGCGCTGTTCTTGTGAATGGTGGTCTGACACCTAGACTGCATTGATTATATTGTATATAAAAATGTAAACTGTTTAAATTTATACTTTTTTCTCTACTTTAAACCCAATTTCCTTGAAATTTGAACTAAACGAAATATAAAAATATTTAAAAGCTACTTCAGTTCTGAGAGAAAAGCTGTTAGTTTAACATTTGTACTCGTATAACAAAATTTGTTTTTGAGAAAATGTTACGTAAATATGGTTACCTCTGATTTGGGGATTTTGTTTGTTATTTTTGACCTGTACTATGTATATATTTTAAAAATCCTAGATTGATGAATCGTTTTAAATTATGCTAGAAATCAAAGATTAAAAAATCATTTCAAATAAAGAAATATTGGATTGACTTAAAGATAAAGTAAGAAATCACATCAGATTTAGATGTTTTGTTCCAAATTTCAAAATGTAAATACATATACTTGATGAGACATTTTCCAGTTTCCAGCAGTATTTAAAATGAATAAAAGTGGGTTTAACAACATCACGTGTGTATCAGAGATGTACCAGAAATGTGTGGGTGTAATAGTTTGTTATAAGCAGTTACATGTATGTAATTTTTTTTTTTAATTCATCTGTCAGCAAATAAACAGAGCAAAAATGTATGGGGATGGAGAGGATGCTGTGTAATGTTAGCTTTTACCAATTTACCTCTATTTATTAGTAAATTATTATATACATGTATTTGCAGGTCCATCTGTTATAGATAGAGACATAGTAATAAAGGTTTTGAGTACTGAGATTGTGGGTTTAACACCATTTTGCAACACATGATAGGCAATATTTGGCAGACAGTATGTTTGGTGGAGGAAGCATGGAAAGAATTACCAGTAATTGGGAATCTACTGCCATACTTTCTCCTATACCCCCATTAGCTGAGTCAAGACTTGAACTTGGAACGAGGTCAAATCTGAGAGAGGTCAAATGTGAGAGAGGTCAAAAGGTCAACACCTTAGACCACTTGCATGGAATATTTAATACTAGTGAAATATGTAAATCATCAATTAATTGGAAAACTAATTCAAAATGGATAGTCATATCTGCCTGAGGTTTTTGCTGGAAGAATATTCAAAATGGCTCAGAAGTCATATCAGCCTGAAGTTTTCGCTGGAAGAGATTGGCTAGTCAATCAGCCTGATGCTTTTGCTGGAAGACTTCATATAATGTCTAGTTTGTCCTAAATGAAAATACCAACCTGATCTCCAATATGGCCACCACAGCAGTCATCTTGAAAACCTTGCTCTGCATACTTATCCTGAATGGATGCTCATATCAACTTGGGCTTTTCACTAAAAGATTTCTTGTGGTATCAGTTCTGTTCATGATGGACAATGGTGCCAGTCTGATGTCTAATAATGCTGCTACAGTGGCCATCATGTAGATATTAATTCTTTACTGAAAGTAATGTAATATTGCTATGGGGTTTTGCCTGAAGATTTTTATAATGTTTAGTTTGTCCTAAATGAAAATGATGAAGATATGTTGTCTAATGTGGTATTAGTAGTTACACACCTCCTCTTTGTCAACATCTTCTTTATCTCCTTTGTATTTGCTGTTGCTGCTGATAATAATGATGGCTTTAGATATTGTTGTTGATGTTGTAGGGTTTAACGCCATTTTTCAGCACACAATATGCTATACATGGCGGCCAGTATTAATGGTGGAGGAAGAACCCGGGAAAATCTGGGAAAGAACCACCGACCCACAAGAAGCTACCGGCAAGCTCTCTCACATACCTACATTGGCTGAATCTGAAACTCGAACCCATGCAGACAGGTGAAATTACATTATAGACTTGTGTAATAAAAACTGGAAACCAGACTTAAGTACATATTACACATAATCAAAACAGTTGACCATTCCATCAATTCTGACATTAATTTCTTTGTAGCCAGAAGGCCGAGTAGATGGAGGAATTTACTAGACCTGCTAAAGTTTCATTGCTCCTTCTTCAACAAAATCTGAAACTTTATTAGCCAGCAGGCTATTAAAATAATAAACACAACCAGACTGATAAGAAATTTGCTAGCCTTGGGCTAGCAGACTGCTGCAAATTTTGAGCCCTGTATCTACAGGATGAAGAACATGAATGCACATGCATGCAGAAGTACATATGGTTTATTTATCAGTTGTGAAAACCCGCGTAATCCTATCAATATCATCGTGAAAGATCTTTTCATTACAACAGTAAATACTGTATAATCCTTAACTAACGCCCTGGGGCATTACATTTTCTCAAAGAGTTGCATATATTAGAGCACAATAATGAAACCTAAAGTTGTTCTTTTGATGTACTGTTATGACTACCACATTTATTTATTTTTTTGGAGGAGGGGGGGGGTCTTTCTGCCACTGAATTTATTTATTAAATGTCAGGACATTTAAAATGATTGATTGATCAAAACATTTTCCCCAGGACTCGACCAAATGAAAATTGTGTTGCCTGACCTCCTCAACTGAAACAGACAGGTGTTACACTGCATCTTTTAAATTTTCTATTCTTAAAATTGGGGAGGGGGTGTTAATTAGGGAATATAATGTTTGTCTTTTGGGCTGCAGTACCCTATGTCAGAGGTGAATGATGTCTTTTTGTTTGTTAATAAATTATTTGCATCTTCCAGATTAATAATTATGTAGTTAATGAAAATATTCATATTTGTCATGGCTTTGTCAATGTTTTTAAATCCAACACATGACACTAACATTGTCACAAACAGTTATTGTCAGATACATGGCTTTCATCCTTTTGGTTTATTGACTTTATCTTTTTTTAAAATTTATATTGAAGATATCTTAGGTTCTGGCTTTAGGCAGGAACATTTTTATGGAAGTGCTATCATAGCTAACTTTGACAGGATAAGCAAGTGCCACCTAATCGCTAACTTTGCAATTTATGGATAGGATAAGCAAGTGCCACCTAATCGCTAACTTTGCAATTTATGGATAGGATAAGCAAATGCCACTTAATCACTAACTTTGCAAAATACGGACAGGATAAGCAAGTGCCACCTAATCACTAACTTTGCAAAATATGGACAGGATAAGCAAGTGCCACCTAATCACTAACTTTGCAATTTATCGACAGGATAAGCAAATGCCACTTAATTGCTAACTTTGCAATTTATGGACAGGATAAGCAAATGCCACTTAATCACTAACTTTGCAATTTATGGACAGGATAAGCAAATGCCACTTAATCACTAACTTTGCAATTTATGGACATGATAAGCAAATGCCACTTAATCTCTAACTTTGCAAAATATGGACAGGATAAGCAAGTACCACTTAATCGCTAACTTTGCAATTTATGGACAGGATAAGCAAATGCCACTTAATTGCTAACTTTGCAATTTATGGACAGGATAAGCAAATGCCACTTAATCACTAACTTTGCAATTTATGGACATGATAAGCAAATGCCACTTAATCTCTAACTTTGCAAAATATGGACAGGATAAGCAAGAACCACTTAATCACTAACTTTGCAATTTATGGACATGATAAGCAAATGCCACTTAATCTCTAACTTTGCAAAATATGGACAGGATAAGCAAGAACCACTTAATCACTAACTTTGCAATTTATGGACATGAGCAAATGCCACTTAATCTCTAACTTTGCAAAATATGGACAGGATAAGCAAGAACCACTTAATCGCTAACTTTGCAATTTATGGACATGATAAGCAAGTGCCACTTAATAGCTAACTTTGCAATTCATATGCTAAACGACCACATGTAAACTTCAAATAAAATAACGAATGTTTTCATTTGAGGTATTTTCTGATTGCAAAGACTTGTTATATTTTATTATGAAGACTTTGTTGTGGCAGCAAGGTCCCTAAACTATAGTGTGTGTTCTTGTTTTATTTATCAAGTTTCTTTTATCCATTTCTAGACTTGTGTATAAAGTGAAATATACCTATATATCGTTGTGTATTGCGATTTGTTCAAATAGCGACTATATAAAATTAACAAAAACCTAGTACTTTATTTTTAAACTAGTGCAGTGGATTTTCTTTAAATGTTTGGATTTAAAATACATGTAGATGGCTCTTTTGGAACAATACTGTACCATCCGAAATGTGAATCTGTATCAAGCTAAAGTTTAATATTGATGCTTATATGCCAACATTGCAATTGGAAATGTGAAACTGTGTCAAGCTAGTGTTTAATATTGATGCTTATATGCCAAAATTGCCATTGGAAATGTGACCTAGTGTCTCACTGGTTCGTTACAGGTGAGATATAATTTCCTTAAATTGCAATCCAGTTAATCTGGGGATCGTTAAACCTTAGAGTCCTCCTGGATCTATGGTTGGAAGTTCAGTGCCAGGATCTGAAAGTCCATGGCAAGATCTCAGTCAGATGCAGTTGTTGCAGTGATGATGATGATGATGATGATGATGATGATAATGATGATATTCCTAAAGTGACATTTCTGGAATAATTTCTTGGATCTGGTTTATTATAGCTATTTTACAAAAAAGTTTGTTTTATGGCTACTGACCAGATCAGATTCATCCGATAATAGAGTTCAGTACCTACTTTGGAGTAAGAAGGATTAGCACTGTTATTGAGGTTTTCACCTGATAAAGGGTGAATACCTGGTCAGGTATAGAATGACAAGGCCAGTGTCACTCTCAGTTGGATTAAAATGGATATCTACTTAGGATAATTAGATCTTACAGGTACAGATAAAGGTTTATGTTTACCCCACCTTTGGAATTTCCAGGTCACTTATTTTTAGCAACCTATCAGAATGCATTTTTTGTTAGGGATAGGTATCATCTGAGAAATGATATGATCAGATTGAAGTTTGTTACTTTTAACAATGTGAAAGGTATAATTTGCTTGGCGAATGAAAAAGACACAGAACATGATATCCTATCAATGTTTGTCAGATCTCCGTTGTGATGGAGCTTACAGTTTTAATCAAATGAGTTTAATTATTTACTTTTTTGAGACTGACCATTTAATTTTCTTGGTGGGAGGTCTTTAATGTTTCTGAACCAGGACAATTATTTTTTATTAGCCTCCAGATATTTATTTTGTGTCCAGCAACATTATAATGTAATGGATGTAATGAGTTTTTTTCTTCTATAAATCAAAATCTTTTTTGTTCAGGCTACCAACCCTAATTTAAAGGTCAGTCCCAAAAGCCAGATCAGAATTAATTGTAGTTACAGTGCCAACTCTTTGCATTTCAGTCGTTTGTAGTGCCGAGTTGAATGGCATAAGTTTTCTAAACCATCTATTTTATACATTTTTTATTTTTTGTCATGGTTACTG
>JAQISU010000064.1:5607500-5625000 GCA_029339505.1 Unio delphinus
ATATATATATATATATATATATATATATATATATATACCTATATATATATATATATATATATATATATATATATATATATATATATATATATATATATATATATATATATATATATATATATATATATATGTATATATAATGATAGATTTTTTGACAGCAGACCTGGGAGTTTGGAAGTTTGATTCCAACTTGTAAGCATCCATACTTGATGCTTTCAGGGACAAATCAAAACATAATACAAATTAATTAAGTGATTTCAAATTCATGAGCCATTTTTGATAAAACAAATTTATGTAATATTTTCGATTCCTTGCTCATATTTCTGTATGATTTATATACCATCTGAGTTTTTGTTTACATCATTTGTAGACACCCAGTAGGGCAGTTAAATTAAAAATGCTTGGCAGGGCACAAAACTGACACAAACCATTAACATGTTGCTGGCAGGCTTGGTAAACACTGTGGTCTTTACAAACACTGTATGTACATGTACAGGTTACTTGTTTCAGCATTGCATTTTTTTTTACATAGGGTTGGGCAGGACTGCCACTTTATTACATTTTGTTTATCAGAAGACCTTAAAAGTGCTGATGATTAAGTTTCTGATAATGTCATGGTTTGAAAATTAATGAGACTAATGCAAGAACTGTATAAGCATCCTAAATTACATAAACAGAAAACATACTGTATTTGTTACCAACAGTTTCAAGGAGGTGTATGAATGCTAGGGAAAGAAGTTGAGGAAGGGGCAATATTGACCAAGGGCAGTAGAGAAGGCTTCAATTACAACAGGGAAGAGCAACACACTTTCAAGTTTGAGCAAAGTTTGGGAGCGGTTTTATTTAACAAGGTTTTTGGAAATTTCTTACAAATTACCAAGGAATTGATAATTTTTTAATTTATTGGCAGTGTTGATGCATCAATGAATAAAAATGCAAGGAATATTAAAATTTGGTGATGTCATAAAAAATTTACCCAATAACTCATTAACTCCTGGAGATTTTTGTCGTTTTTGCTTGAAATCTGAATTTCATCCAAATAAATTGACTTGAAAGAGATGCTAGGTAAGCCTGCGGCCTAGTGGTGTTAGAAACACAGTTTTTTATTTGCTATTTTGCTTGCATATGTGCAGAAGGGTAAAAGTTGTAGTTATTTTTGTTTTTATTGCTTATTGGATCCAGCATATTTGTGTCATGCCACTTTTCTACTCCAAATCCCCATCTTATTCTACATTTTGCAAAGATTATCCTGTGTGCAATGCAGACTGGTCTGTCTTAGATCTGAGGACAATAAGTCTTCACTCTGGACACAAAATTGGATTCCAACCAGAAGCGACTTTCGGGTGTAAAAACATACTTCTTTCCCTCTGTATTTTGGTATGCAATGCAACTAGAAAGTCCCAGTTATTTGGTAATTTTGTAATGTGACATGAAAGTCCTGATTATTTGGTAATTTTGTAATGTGACATGAAAGTCCCGGTTATTTGGTAATTTTGTAATGTGACATGAATGTCCCGGTTATTTGGTACCATTATAGAGCTACGTCAGTCAATGTTTCTGTATTGCCACCCACCTTAGTTTATCTTAAATCACCTTGACCCTACATAGTTCGGAAGTAGGCTACTATCTCCTGACGCTTAAATGGGGTGCCAGGGGTTAAATTAAATGGGTTGCCACCGGGGTTCACTTGAATGGGGTGTGCCAGGGGTTAGCTTAAATAGGGTACCAGGGGTTAGCTTAAATGGGATGCCAGGGATTGGCTTAAATGGGGTGCCAGGGGTTAATGAGTGGACTAAATCTATAAACACATAAATAAAAGTAAGATAGCATAAACTCAAATTCAGTAACATATTCTGCTCTCCAATTATATCCAAGAGTATGAAGTAATTATCTAACCTGTTTTCTTTTTGCCTAATGATGGTCGTTTTTTTTTTTTTTTTAATGAAAGGTTTTGTCTTACTGGTGGATTTAGCAAGCTGTTTGACTTTGCCAATTTTGACTTTGACTGTTTGACTTTGCCAATTTTGACTTTGACTGTTTGACTTTGCCAATTTTGACTTTGTTTGACTTTGCCAATTTTGCAAAGTTGCTTTTGCTTTGGCTCTATATTAACAGAATTGTGCTGCTGTGCCATTTATATACTTTAGAACCCCCTCCCCCTCCCCCCCTCCCATTTGTGAATGTACAGTATAATAGGCTTAGTCCCTAGTCAACCCTCCCACATATAAGAAGTTACCAATAGAGGTAAGTGACTCTTTGGTTAACATGATGTGCTTGCAACTGAAAGGGTGTGGGTTTAAAACCTGCTATAAAAAAAATCAGCTCAGTGTGGCTACATGGAGTTCTTGGTTTAAGCACTTTAGTTTAATTGCCGTGTCACAAAATAACCTACTTGTGTTGCCGTGCTGTAAGGGTATGAGTCATGAGTTGTTTGGCATCATATTGCACATCTGGAGCAAGAGCAGTCACATGACTTCCACCTTTTCTTTGAACATGATGTAAATGTAATTTGCCATATCCTCCTCTGGTGTTCTTGTTTTTCCCACACTTCAAAAGTTATTTATTTCTTTTCTAATCCCCACTTCAAAAGTTATTTATTTGTCTTCTAATCCTCAATTAGCAAGTTTTCTGTTGAAAACAAACAGGCAGTCAGAAGGTTTAAATATCTAATTCTAGACACACTTAACCCTTTTGATCTTGAAACCTGATAGGTAAATAGTGACTTTTTGAATTCATTACATACAAAGGGAGCTAAACAATTTACCTGTAAATGTAATATTACACCAAAAGATGTAAATATGTCAACCAGCATAGATGGGAATGATAAACTTCTCAATTATTTGACAGGGAAGGTATTGTATTTATATCTGTACACATAATATATGGACTTGAAGTGGAAATGTATTATGAATGTTGTTATAAATGTATGTTTTGAATCCCCTGTCATTGTCTCTGCTAATGTTATGAAAGAATATTAAATTGCTAAATCATTGTAAACAAATATATGGGTTTGAAAGCCAGGCATTCATACCCAACCTCGTTTCTGACAATTCGCCTTTAAAACAAAAATATGATGTACCTATAATGATGTGCCTATACAACAAGGTTTCTCTTTAATTATCATTTTTATAATGATAAGGAATCATGATGATTGGCAGAGGCCTTTCAAATACCTAGTCAACATGTAGTGATGAAAATTGAGATTTTGAAGTTATAATAGTTTGAAATTGTCCATGCTGTATTGCAAAAGCTTCTTAGATGACCATTGTCCAACCATTTGACCAACATCATTTTTCATGTGGAACTGCGTTGGCTCAGTTGACATTGTTGTACTTTCATGTTTTGGACTTAACGCCGTAAGAACCAAGGAAGAACCCTTGACCAACGGAAAGCTACAAACAAGCATTCACACATACCCACATAGGCCGAGGCTGATTTTTAAACCCACATGGACAGATGCGGGATGGAAGTTATTGATACGGCACTCAGCCACACAGTACCCATTATACTTGTAATGCAAGGGTAGCTTTCTTGTTACCCGCATATGCCGCCCAGTGTCAGGTGCCTTTTTTGTGTCTCAGGGAAAGGCATGTAAGCCCCTATTTCCATGTTAGAACCAATAAAATTGCTATTGAGATTGATAAATTAAATTAATTAGTTCAGGATATTAAAAATGTAAGAAAATATTTGATTCCCTGTCAGATTTAGTGGTAGACAGTATAATGTTACCTATGTCAAAAATACAAAATATGATCTAGAAATGAATTAACATAATCTCACATGTTGCCAAGAGGCTTAACTTATTTTAAAAGCCTAACAGAAAAGTACAACTGATACAGAATGCAGCAATCAAAGCTATTTTTTTTTTTTTTTTTTAATGCTGTGTTCCCAATACCTTTAGCTCCGCCCACCAGGGGTTTTACAATTGTTACCATTATACCATCTGTATTCCTGTCCGTATGGAAAGAACAGTATAAATTATTGCACTGTTTAATTGTTTTCATCAGTTAGATCAATACAATATTGATATTTGGATCAGCATTACTTGTATAATGTTGTGATGTTCATGCCTATAAAGGTGATATAAGACACTACTTTTAAAGATTCATACTTGAAACTTACACTATACTGTACATGTTAAGGTATGAGTCTGATCTAACTGTACACTATACTGTACATGTTAAGGTATGAGTCGGATCTAAATGTACACTAAACTGTACATGTTAAGGTATGAGTCGGATCTAACTGTACACTAAACTGTACATGTTAAGGTACGAGTCGGATCTAATTGTACACTATACTGTACATGTTAAGGTATGAGTCGGATCTAACTGTACACTTCATAGACTAAGATTTGCTTAATGTGCCTACAAATCTGGGTTTATGCATTTTGTAATGACTGTTTAGCTGAACAAACAACATTAGATTTGCAGTTGTGTAACCCTAACCCTATATATAAAAAATTGTGTATTGGCTGTAAAAATGAGTCAAGCTGGAATTAAAAGGGCGATGAATTAAACTTTATTTCTGATGTGGTTGACTACACTTAGAATGATTGCCTCCATTGAAATAGCTTGACAGCGTTTGTGAAGCACTTAAAATAAAATAATTTCAATTGAAAATGGCCATAAAAGGAAAATTCTGAAATATTTTCTGTCAGAATTTTTGATGAATTTTGTACTCATCTGTTAAGAGACAGAGAAGAAAATACTTAAAAACATTTATAATTTGGATTGCATGATTTTGGAGGGATGTCAGTATAATTTGGATTGCACGATTTTGGAGAATGTCATTATAATTTGGATTGCATGATTTTTAAGGGATGTCAGTATAATTTGGATTGCATGATTTTTAAGGGATGTCATTATAATTTGGATTGCATGATTTTTAAGGGATGTCATTATAATTTGGATTGCATGATTTTTAAGGGATGTCAGTATAATTTGGATTGCATGATTTTGAAGGGATGTCAGTATAACTTTGATTGCATGATTTTGGAGGGATGTCAGTATAATTTGGATTGCATGATTTTGGAGAATGTTGTTATAATTTGATTGCATGATTTTGGAGGGATGTCAGTATAATTTGGATTGCATGATTTTGAAGGGATGTCAATATAACTTTGATTGCATGATTTTGGAGGGATGTCAGTATAATTTGGATTGCATGATTTTGGAGAATGTTGTTATAATTTGGATTGCATGATTTTGGAGGGATGTCAGTATAATTTGGATTGCATGATTTTGAAGTAATGTCAGTATAACTTTGATTGCATGATTTTGGAGGGATGTCAGTATAACTTTGATTGCATGATTTTGGAGGGATGTCAGTATAATTTGGATTGCATAATTTTGGAGAATGTCATTATAATTTGGATTGCATGATTTTTAAGGGATGTCAGTTGGTTATCAATATTTCACAATTTATTTTCATATCTTTGATTCTGTTTAATGATCGGTATTATCTAATCTCTTTAAGTCATCGGTATTCTCAGTAATTTTAATAATGTTTAATTAATGTCAAGGCCACTTTGGTTGAGACTCTACATAATGATCACTTTGATATCTTTGTTCTAGTATGTCATAGTAAATTTTCATCCATGTCTAGAGGTAAGGTCAAGGTTAAAACTTAAATTAAGGTCAGTATTAATTTTTTTTAGATCAAGGTCATTGTAAACAAATTTTTTAAAATTTAAGTTGATGCAAATTTTTTTGCATTAAGCTCAACACAAGATGTTTAGGTTAAGGGTAATATAAAAGTTTTTTGTTTTTAATGTTGAGGTAAGTGTTACAGATTTTTTTGATAAGGTCACAGTAAAGTCATTTAGATTAAGGTCAGTGTAAAAGTTATTTTTTAAGGTTTAATTTCACTTTGACTTCTGACCTTTTTTTAAAATTAATTATTTATTTATGTTTTACTAAGCTCACTATTCAAGTTTTAATTTTCTTGCTAAATCAAAATTGTCTCTTGTTTCATTTAATGTCTTTTTAATTTATTTACATACATTTTCATTATTAATTGACTCAAAACCAGCCTTTAAAAACACTTATATAGCAGTGAGGAAAAGCATAATGTATTTCTTCTTAGAGCATTTAATAAGGCAACTAGCAAAATTGAATAAAAAAAATACACTTAACACGGTAATACATGTATAATTAACTTGTTTCAGTGTAATTGATTGTCTTTCATTGAAGCTTTATTTATCTTGTTGATGCCAATATGCAGCAATAATCAAACTTGCACATTTATATATACAAAAAATGTAGTTAGGCAGTGCAAGGGACATAACATTTTACTTTGTTGAGTATGCTTGAAGGATTTGTCTCCCATAAGTTACAGCCAGAACTTGTGTACTTGTGTAATGAAATCTTTCTTTGCTGTTATATTTATTTATTCCTTTTTATTTGCAGAATAATGACGCACTGAACAGAAACTATCCCAGAGTAGTAAGTACAGTTTTACTTGCAAAACTTCTAAAGGACAAAATACCATGTAGAATGCAACATACCAATATAATCTTGCAGCATAAACTTTCTTTGTCTCATGTGGGAAGAGGTGTAATTAATTATTCATTGATAATCAGTATTATATTTTTTCCAATGATGCATACTATCAGTAATATTTTCCATCACGCTGTGTGATAAATTGAAGCAAGATGATGTATCTATGCAAGTCATGTATAGTGCTACAAATTAGCAACTGGTATGGGTCTATACAGTTTGCATTTGGAATATGTACAATAATTATATCAGCTGATATGGGTCTATACAGTTTGCAATTGGACTATGTACAGTAATTATGACAGCTGATATGGGTCTATACAGTTTGCAATTGGACTATGTACAGTAATTATGACAGCTGATATGGGTCTATACAGTTTGCAATTAACTATGTACAGTAATTATATCAGGCTTTTAATCTTTAGCAATAAAGTTTTGACTGACAAACTGTGTGTTATAACAGTTCACAAATATATTTTAACGTAACAAAATTATTCCATTTTGTTATTCAATCTTAATTAATTTCAAAGCACTAAAAGAAAATCACTGAGCTTAAAGTTCAGTAAATTCTCACTGAATTACACAATTGTGAAAACACCAGACATTTGAAATATTTAACAACCACCAAATTTTTTATGGTTTTGGATTTTAATTTGATTAGCAATCAAGCAAAGTCAATATTTGAAAACCTCCACATATCCAATCGATTCTAACTGATATCCTCATTGTCTTACTGTTATGAAAGGAAAAGATAATAAGTTAAGCAAGATAATCTCGATTCAGTTATGCATAACTAGATGTGACTTTAGTGACCAGTTGTCTCCACTCAGTTCGTATTGATTTTGATTTGATACATTGGCTGATAGATTGTACACCTTGGTCTTGCTAGCATTAATCAATGGCATACAAAGTAAAATCAAAGGTAATTAAAACAGATACTCAACTTTGTGTTTTGAAAATACATGGGATGGAATATCCATGCATTAGAAATGGGTCACATTTAAATTTGAAACATAAAACCCCACAGGTACTCATTTATTCAGAACCCTGAAGATAGGTATGGAATCACATCACTGAGAACAGCTTATTGGTATGCTCATCCTCATATATGCTTAGTACTTACTTATAAATGATGTTTTGAAAAGTAAATGCATATATAACACTAGTTTCACATATTTGTCTTTCAAATAATGTTGTTGTTATTAATCATGTGTACATTCAGACTCAAATCACACTCTTGTCAAGTCCAAAAACTTGTTAAATCCAAGTTCATTAAAAGTGGGCTTCAGTGTATCTAACATTACAGTGGACCCTTGTTATAAGGCATTTTAGTATGACACTATTCACTGTATTAAGTAGATATGAACAAGGATCCTATTACATTATATCTATGATATCACACTATAAGACAGCCTTACTTGTATCATAGGATACATTATATCATGTACATCTTAGTCATCTATGATATCCCACTATAAGACAGCCTTACTTATATCATAGGATACATTATATCATGTACATATGATATCCCACTATAAGACAGCCTTACTTATATCATAGGATACATTATATCATATACATATGATATCCCACTATAAGACAGCCGTACTTGTATCATAGGATACATTATATCATGTACGTCTTAGTCATCTATGATATCCCACTATAAGACATCCTTACTTGTATCATAGGATACATTATATCATTCATGTACATCTTAGTCATCTATGATAGCCCACTATAAGACAGCCTTACTTATTGGATACATTATATCATGTACATCTTAGTCATCTATGATATCCCACTATAAGACAGCTTTACTTATATCATAGGATACATTATATCATGTACATCTTAGTCATCTATGAGATCCCACTATAAGAAAGCCTTACTTGTATCATAGGATACAATATATCATGTACATCTTAGTCATCTATGATATCCCACTATAAGACAGCCTTACTTATATCATAGGATACATTATATCATGTACATCTTAGTCATCTATGATATCCCACTATAAGACAACCTTACTTGTATCATAGGATACATTATATCATGTACATCTTAGTCATCTATGATATCCCACTATAAGACAGCCTTACTTGTATCATATGATACATTATATCATGTACATCTTAGACATCTATGATATCCCACTATAAGACAGCCTTACTTGTATCATAGGATACATTATATCATGTACATCTTTGTCATCTATGATATCCCACTATAAGACAGCCTTACTTATATCATAGGATACATTATATCATGTACATATGATATCCCACTATAAGACAGCCTTACTTATATCATAGGATACATTATATCATATACATATGATATCCCACTATAAGACAGCTGTACTTGTATCATAGGATACATTATATCATGTACATATGATATCCCACTATAAGACAGCCTTACTTGTATCATAGGATACATTATATCATGTACATATGATATCCCACTATAAGACAGCCTTACTTGTATCATAGGATACATTATATCATGTACATCTTAGACATCTATGATATCCCACTATAAGACAGCCTTACTTGTATCATAGGATACATTATATCATGTACATATGATATCCCACTATAAGACAGCCTTACTTGTATCATAGGATACATTATATCATGTACATCTTAGACATCTATGATATCCCACTATAAGACAGCCTTACTTGTATCATAGGATACATTATATCATGCACTTGTATGATATCCCACTATAAGACAGCCTTACTTGTTTCATGGTATGCATTTTAATATGTATAATGAACACCACTCCATGTTAACCATAAATATTCCAAAGTATACATAACGTAATGTGTTAATATACCCCACGATAATGCAACCTGATTGTAACAGTGTTTATGTAATAGTTTTAATATACCCCACAATAAGGTAACCTTATTGTAACAATGTTTACATTATGTTATGTTTTAATATACCCCACTATAAGGCAACCTTATTGTAACAATGTTTATGTAATAGTTTTAATATACCCCACTAAAAGGGAACCTTATTGTAACAGTGTTTATGTAATAGTTTTAATATACCCCACTATAAGGCAACCTTATTGTAACAATGTTTACTTTATATTATGTTTTAATATACCCCACTATAAGGCAACCTTATTGTAACAATGTTTACATAATATTATGTTTTAATATACCCCACTATAAGGCAACCTTATTGTAACAATGTTTACTTTAATTTGTTTTAATATACCCCACTATAAGGCAACCTTATTGTAAAAGTGTTTATGTAATAGTTTTAATATACCCTACTATAAGGCAACCTTATTGTAACCATGTTTATGTAATATTATGATTTAATATACCCCACTATAAATCAACCTTATTTTAACAATGTTTACTTTATATTATGTTTTAATATAGCCCACTATAAGGCAACCTTATTGTAACAATGTTTACTTTATGTTTTAATATACCCAACTATAAGGCAACCTGATTGTAACAGTGTTTATGTAATATTGTTTTAATATACCCCACTATAAGGCAACCTTATTGTAATAATGTTTACATTATATTATGTTTAATACAGCCCACTATAAGGCATCCAGATTGTAACAATAAGGCAACCTTATTGTAACAATGTTTACGTAATATTGTTTTAATATACCCCACTATAAAGTAGCCTTATCACTGAATTTTATTTTGTCTCTTTTGAATGGCCTACTAGTGAGGAGTTACTATTTTCTTAAGTGGTTATCACTGAAAATTAAATCAGATATTGGCTTTGTGCCAAGGGAAAACATTAGCAACTCTCATCAGCATGGTGTTGGAATGCCTCCTCAGGTTTGTGCTTCTGTCTGTGCACACTAATTATCCTTGACATAAGGCAGGTGATGGTGGTGTCAAAAGTCAAAGCTAACAGACTTGTATGAGCATCAGCTTACCAATAATTTAATTATTGAATGAGTGTGCAGTTTGTGTTGAAACAATGCAGGCAAACATGGCAATAAAAAATGAGGACTGTCTGAAAATGTAAGATTGAACACAAGTATATATCTTTGCTTCCAAAACCAGAAATTGATGAGCCCAGTAAATGCTGATATTTAGTAAAGTATAAGTGGAAAACATCATACCAGATTTGAATAGCTATTTATTATTGGCATGTTTTACTGCAGATGTTTACAAATTGACAGTAAATTAATTGGATTTGATTTTTAACTTTATTCCAGAAGAGCTTATGGGATAGTCTGTTGTCCATCTTCCATGTATCCTTTGACATACATTTGTTGTTGCTACTCCTCCTTAACTATTGTACTTGGAGGATTGCTATCAAATTAAACAAACATTCATCTCATGGTCTAGTTGGTCCTAATGCATTCATCTCATGGTCTAGTTGGTCCTAAATGAAAGACATTCAATATGGCTGCCACAGAGCACATCTTGTAAATCTTGTTCTTTCTATTCCTCCAGAATGGATGGTCACAGCAGCCTGGGATTTGCACCCGAAGACTATTTTTTGCTCAGGTTCATTCTGAATAAAATATTACTGATCTGATACCCAATGTGATTGTCACTATTACTTCAGAATGGATGGTCATTGATTGTCAATATTACTCCAGAATGGATGGTCAGTAATTGTCACTATTACTCCAGAATGGATGGTCATTGATTTGTCACTATTACTTCAGAATGGATGGTCATTGATTGTCACTATTACTCCAGAATGGATGGTCAGTAATTGTCACTATTACTCCAGAATGGATGGTCATTGATTGTCACTATTACTCCAGAATGGATGGTCATTGATTGTCACTATTACTCCAGAATGGATGGTCATTGATTGTCACTATTACTCCAGAATGGATGGTCATTGATTGTCACTATTACTCCAGAATGGATGGTCATTGATTGTCACTATTACTCCAGAATGGATGGTCATTGATTGTCACTATTACTCCAGAATGGATGATCATTGATTGTCACTATTACTCCAGAATAGATGGTCAGTGATTGTCACTATTACTCCAGAATGGATGGTCAGTGATTGTCACTATTACTCCAGAATAGATGGTCAGTGATTGTCACTATTACTCCAGAATGGATGGTCATTGATTGTCACTATTTCTCCAGAATGGATGGTCATTGATTGTCACTATTACTCCAGAATGGATGGCCATTAATTGTCACTATTACTCCAGAATGGATGGTCAGTGATTGTCACTATTACTCCAGAATGGATGGTCATTGATTGTCACTATTACTCCAGAATGGATGGTCAGTCATATTAACATGGTGTTTTCAGTGAAAGGCTTCCTTTCATGTCCAGTTGATTTGAGGTCCAGTTGATTGTACTGATCTGACTTGCATCATGGCTGCCATAATAGCCATATTGAAAATCATATTGTCACTACTTAAACTAGATTGCTAGTCATATTGACATCCTTCTTTGAACAGTATACTCTTATGATGTCTAGTTGGTATATCAGGGGTACCAGTCTATATCCAGCATGACCACCATCATGAAAATCTTGTCATTTCTTGCCCAAAAGAAAGTCATATAAACATGGGCTTTCCACCAGAATACTTATGGTACCTTTTTTGGTCCTAAAAGAGAATGGCACCAAAAGTTCACATCCAATATGTCAACTGCAGCAGTAAATTGTGTTGTCGGTAATATAGATGGTATAATACTTGTGCACATTGAAATACCCATATGTTCTTGTATGGTAAACAACATTGTAATAAAAGCATGGTATCAACTGCTTATCATACAATACAATTATAATTTTACCCACTCAATACAATGTATCCATTATTCTAATAATTTTACCCACTCAATACAATGTATCCATTATTCTAATAATTTTACCCACTCAATACAATGTATCCATTATTCTAATAATTTTACCCACTCGATACAATGTATCCATTATTCTAATAATTTTACCCACTCAATACAATGTATCCATTATTCTAATAATTTTACCAACTCAATAAAATGTATCCATTATTCTAATAATTTTACCCACTCAATATAATGTATCCATTATTCTAATAATTTTTACCACTCAATACAATGTATCCATTATTCTAATAATTTTTACCACTCAATACAATGTATCCATTATTCTAATAATTGTACAATGTATCCATTATTCTAATAATTTTTACCACTCAATACAATGTATCCATTATTCTAATAATTTTACCCACTCGATACAATGTATCCATTATTCTAATAATTTTACCCACTCGATACAATGTATCCATTATTCTAATAATTTTACCCACTCGATACAATGTATCCATTATTCTAATAATGTTACCCACTCAATACAATGTATCCATTATTCTAATAATGTTACCCACTCAATACAATGTATCCATTATTCTAATAATTTTACCCACTCAATACAATGTATCCATTATTCTAATAATTTTACCCACTCAATACAATGTATCCATTATTCTAATAATTTTACCTACTCAATACAATGTATCCATTATTCTAATAATTTTACCCACTCAATTCAATGTATCCATTATTTCAGGCAGTTTAAAAAAAAGATAGGATCTGTACATGTTATATTTTACACTGTCCAGGTATCTAATGATTAAGGCAGCATATATCCTCTTAATCAGAGAAGCTTGGCACAGCAGGTGTCATTGCATTTTGGCAGATATGTTGCCTTGAACTTCTGATGGCTTATGGTTCATTGGAATACTGAGTAAGAAACAGTTGACTAATAGCTGGTGGAGTCTGGGGATTTGGCTAGTTGACTAACAGCTGTTGCCAGATAGTTGGATGCCTGGGATTCATTAGTTTAATGTAGCATGATTTACCTTTATAGTGCTTAAAGAAACTTGTGCTTATTTCATCCTCTTCCTTTCCATCTTCAGCAACCTGTACCTGGAGGGGTATCTTCACGTAGTGGAACCATGTCCACACTAAGGGATATGATTGACAGGTGGGTATTGCAGCTTCTATTCGCCAATTTTTTGGAGGATTTTTCACACCTGCATACCAATGCACAAACAAATCAATGCCAGAGGATAAACATTTGCCAGAGAAAGCCTGTATTAAGACTTTTATGTGATTTAGTGTTGTATCATAATGCACTAAACTTGTAAAATCACTAGAGCAAAATAAATAGGTTGCTTTAAGATACTTATGCACATGGTAACAAATATTCCATTAAATATCTAATATTCCATTGAATAACAAATATTCCATTGAATAACACATATTCCATTAATGTCCACAGTAACGATGAAAAATCAACAAGAAAAGTCTTCAACAGCAAGACAAGAATCGAGAGTGATGGAGCTGCAAAAACCAAATATAACAATGAATGATTAAATTAAACAAATATGTGATACTTGTGTTTCCCCGACTTTTGTAATTTGTTAACTTTAAATGTGACTGCAGTCCTTCAACAGTATTTTTCCTCCTCAGGCATTGATGATTTTAGCAGTTTGGTATCCAGTATTTATTCTGAAAGCCATGGACATTAAATGCATGAAGGGACAGATTGATACATTGATCCCACCAAAACCTGAACGCACATAAAATTGTTAAGAAAATCCAACACAGATAATCATATGGTTTGCCTTCAAATCAGACCCTCAAGGTGTGCAATGTGACTGGTTTTTATGCATTCTTATTGTATCCACCCACTGTAAATCTCTACTCCTCCCCCGGCCCAGTGTCAGTCCCGAAATGATAAAGCAAGGCTAATTAATTAACCTTTGATAATGCAGACAAATTCTGTTCCTATAGGTACGATTTCCTTATATGTTATTGTGTGTGTGTGTGTGTGTGTGCGTGTGCGTGCTCATGAATGTGAATTGGACATATAACGTTACTTGTATTCATCTCTAAATCTATATAAAAATCCATCATGGTTACATTTTCCAGGCATTGGGCTGGGGTATACATGTTCCTTGAACACATTTCTATTTATTTACATTTATTAACAATATCAAACATGACAATATTGAATTACAGAACTGAGTTACTACTAAATATAACTTATCATATAGCGGTATATCAATTGGCAAACCAATGCTTGATGACAAGATCAATCTACTTTTACAAAATTGTAACCAGTTTTTATAATAGGAAACTCATGTTTGTTGATAACACTATGTAGGTATATAATCTATTTTTATCCTGAGGCCAGTCCCCATGTAGGTATATAATCTATTTTTATCTTGAGGCCAGTCCCCATGTAGGTATATAATCTATTTTTATCTTGAGGCCAGTCCCAATTGGCCTATTATGTGAGAAATACTGTACATCTTTGATTGAATGATTATATTTAGATTCAAAATCTTTTCTTTTCACAGGAACCAGGATCCAGGTGGGGAAGATGTCATCCTGGATCTTGTGTACATCACAGAACGCATCATCTGTAGGTATTAAACTGGATAGCAAGATCGAAATTCATAGGCTTTGCTCTTTTTGCTGTCCTGGATTCGAATTATAGTTTGGCAGTTAATAGCTTTGTCCGATTATTACTTGGCCGTTATTGAAAATTGCATTTACACTTCACATCTCTTTAGTCTCTGAGGAATCTTTGTGACACTTAGCATATTTTTATATTTAAAAAAAATAAGACTTGTATTTCATAAATAAATGGGTTCTGTCTGGTCAGATTTTAAGATTTATCCTCATTTTTTTTCAAGGTTCCCACACTATAGGGAAATCAAGAAAAAGTCAGGAGAAATGAAAATTTTTCCCCGACGATGAAAAGTTCTTGAATTTTGAAAATATTGATGAAGGTCAGGAAAAACCCAAAACTTTCCTTCCACCCAAAACAGTTACGTAATTGAGTCATAACTGAACTGATCGTGAGTTTAATTTATCGAGTTCTAACCAGAATATTAGGATGTTACAGTATGGATCATTTGGGTGCTTGCCTTAAATATATTTGTTGAGACAATCCAAACGTTCAGTGGATTAAATTCATCTAGTAGACTTTTCGTTTCACAGACCGCTTGATATCCATCTTTTTTAATTTATAGAAGGTATGAAAACCAGCCTAGCATCATAAGAGGTCAAAATGGTGGTATTAAAGCATAACTGTTTAGCGGATGGGCTAGAAAACTTAAATCGAGTTATACCTGCATGTAATCGATATAAAAAATATATTTATTATCTCAGAAATTGCAAGTATTTAAATTTTTGTGTCTTTAATCTGCTGAAAAATGATAAAACTAATGCTTTTATTAAATTTGAGCTGCTACAAGTGATTTTCATTGCCAGTCACACAAGCACACATAATCTCACTATCGTCATTTTCAAATATTGTAGAAGAAAAATATAAAATGAAAGTCATATACTGGTTTTATTAAAAATAAAAAAACAAAATAGCACAAAATTCTCTATATTTATTCCTAGACCAACTTCCGAAGTTTTGTTGTATAATGTGACTACCACGTTGACATGTGCTCTCTCACACAGGGAGCATAATAAATGTATATCAATTTAATCAATATTTCACCCATTAAATGATGGATGTTGAAATCTTGAAGGATATAGCTAAATAGCAGTCATAGGAGGGTCCATTATATACATTGCAGACTTTCTGGTAATGTTTTCACATAGGTTTTACAGTATGTTTTTTCCACCATTTATTTTAGCCTTGTCATTTTTGTCTGAAATGCCTCATGAGATTATTTATACTTTGAGACTTTCTATTTACTTTTTCACATATGTATTACAGTATGTTTTTTCAACCATTTATTTTAGCCATGTCATTTGTGTCTGAAACCCATGAGAACACATACAAGTCCAACTTGAAGGAAGTCACACGCATGCTGAAGTCCAAACATGGAGACCACTATCTTGTGAGTAGAAAGATTTGATATGGAGTGTTATTGGTTATATGGTTATCACTGTATGTTGAGTAGAATGCTTCTCAACCGATTGAGATTGTCAGTTGTATATATAATATACACATGATTTCTCCCTAAATTTAGTGAATTCCTGCATTGCGGACAGTTGGTTTATCACGAGGACAAAATGAATTAACAAAGTCATTAATATTAACAGAAACCAAGCTGATCATGTAAGCGTGTGACTTCATGTTGCTAAGCAGTGAGACAATTAGCTATCTAATTATTAAAAGCATTTCCCTAACGGTTCTTTTTGAATTTGTAGAAATAATGGACAGCACTTTTTTGTATCTGGAGGTACTGTCTCCAGTTTCATGCAATTTTTGGTATTTGGCAATACTGTCTCTTCTGTTAGACGCAGTGTTTGGTATTTGGATGTACGGTGTCTCATGTAACAGGAAGATATTTGTATTTGGAGTTACACAAACTCTCTCTTTGTATATGCATTTGTCTGGTATCTGCAGGTACTGTCTCTTCTGTTACATGCAGTTTGTTTGGTATCTGGAGGTAGTCTTTTTTTTGTCTGTTACATACAGTTGTTTGATATATCAAGGTAGTTTCTTCTGATACATGCAGTTGTTTGGAATTTGGAGGTAATGTTTTTTCTTTTCTGTTACATAGAGTTGTTTGGTATCTAGAGCTAGTCTCTTCTGTTAACATGCAAATGTTTGGTATTTTGAGGTAGTCTCTTCTGTTACATGCAAATGTTTGGTATTTTGAGGTAGTCTCTTCTGTTACATGCAAATGTTTGGTATTTTGAGGTAGTCTCTTCTGTTACATGCAAATGTTTGGTATTTTGAGGTAGTCTCTTCTGTTACATGCAAATGTTTGGTATTTTGAAGTAGTCTCTTCTGTTACATGCAAATGTTTGGTATTTTGAGGTAGTCTCTTCTGTTACATGCAAATGTTTGGTATTTTGAGGTAGTCTCTTCTGTTACATGCAAATGTTTGGTATTTTGAAGTAGTCTCTTCTGTTACATGCAAATGTTTGGTATTTTAAGGTAGTCTCTTCTGTTACATGCACATGTTTGGTATTTTGAGGTAGTCTCTTCTGTTACATGCAAATGTTTGGTATTTTGAGGTAGTCTCTTCTGTTACATGCAAATGTTTGGTA